>JANTOP010030415.1:0-11795 GCA_027564815.1 Symmerus nobilis | reverse complement strand
CCGGTAATACCGGTATCATACAAAAAAAATACCGAAATACCGGTATGATTTTTACCGTCCGGTATTGTATTCCCTAGAGTGAGCCATATAACGTCTGACGTCTATTCTAAAATCAAGAGGTAAAAACACGAACAAGTTGTTTTCAACTTTCCTGAAATTCGAATTCAATTGATCACATTTAATTACGATTATTAATTTAAAAATTCAAAAAATTATAGAACTTTCATTGAAAAATTTCTGTTTTGCAGACTTTATCAGATAATTCACAAAAGAAATTCGGAAAATTCTTATAAAAATTAATAAAAATATGTATTTATAGTTTTTTTGAACAAAAAAAAAGTTATAACTTATCACTACATTTTGGTGTTTCACCTCCTTGGAATCCGGTCATATCCGGTCAAAATTTAGAATAGTTTTTTGCTGATTTTACTAACTCTTCTCCGGTTGTAGAAAATTGGGGGATTTCAATGGGAAATACACATTTTTTCGCGGGAAAAAATCGAGGCAGAGCTTCGATTTTATACAATTTTTGTGATGGTGACATGGACAATTTAAATTTTCCGGGAAATTTTATTAATGGATCGGAAAATATGATTATGTGGAATTGAACCTAAGGTTACAGTGAGGAAGTTGCAGTTTAATTTTTTTTTCTAAAATCAACCCCCTGATTTTAGTGGGGTTGATGAGAAACAATTACAAGTCAATTTGTACTTCTTAGGGAAATGGTTATAATTTCCCGAGAAATTTTAAAGTGGGAAATTTCGATAGGGATTCAAATAGGGGATGAGTTAAGTAATCCATCAATACTAGAACATTATATAGTCGGCTCACAACTTATATCTTTAAAATCACGACAAAATTTTACTTGTAGGAAATTCAATAAATTTTGTTCGAGTTCTAATCTGATGATGCCAAATTATTCGTAATTAATCATAGAAGAGATTTTATTAAGAAAATTTTGGAAAATTATTTTATTTTAACCAAAAAATCGAAGCGAAACTTCGATATTAAAGAATTTTTCTGGTAATTTCTGGAAATTGTCAGAATTGTGTAATTAGATTCAAATATCAGGAACTTACAGGGTGATTCTTTATTTAAGTACGTACTAATGTTTCATGTTAAAAATTAGTTTCTCAACATTTCAAAACTTTCCATTATTAAATTTATATTTGTGCAAAATGTAAAATCCAAACTGTTAGAAGAAGTTTGTTTCGTAGTATAACTAACAACATGCTCGATCTTTACAGCATTTTATGTCTTACTGGTAATATCATTTAGAAACAATTCTTCTGTGTTCGAGAGTAAGGAGTTCGAGGCAGAAGATAATGAAAAGAAAGAAACAAGATGAATTCATCGTAAAAATTGTTGGAAAGTAGCGGTGCGTCCATTACTTATACGTACAGGATATCTGTAAAGTTTCATTATTCTACCGTGAAACTTGTGGCAACACATCTCTCTAAAGATACAAATGCAAATTAGAACATAATCGCAGATTACAGGGATTAAAAGTCTTGCATAATGAAGATTAATATTAAAAAAAAATCAGAATGGTAATCTCATTTATCGTACATGATATTATGACGACCATGTATTATGAATATGGAATGAACTCTTACGTTCTTATGTGTTCTTTTAAATTATCATTTACCAGAAACGAAACAGAGAAAAAAAAATTGTAAAGGTCGTTTATATTGTACGCTTTAGGCCGCGATTCAGTAATTTTTTTAATCATAATTTAATATTCAATATATGGAATAGCGTAGTAAAGTGTGTAGAAGATAATGATGGTGGTTTTGTGTAGTATTGTAAATAAGTTACTCGGTGTTCCATTTTAGGTGATTTAAGTAAATCTCGATAACTTGACGGAAAAATTCTTAAATAAATCTTTAGTTTAGTATAGAAATAAATTATCTCGAAAATAATTTTTTATAAAACCGATAACTCAGATGGGTCATCTAGTATATTCTATATATATTTTAATATCATTCGTTATATTTTTTTCTGTTCATACTATTTTACTATACTATGTCTACACTAAACACTTATTTGTGGAAAAAAAAAATTTATAAAATACAAACGAACAGAGGTAGTTTTATTTTATAATTTTAAATGAAATAAAATTGTTAAGTCCCACACATTCAGAATCAGAATTCAGAGAAAATCAAATATCAGTCGATTATCGGCAAGCTTGGTAGAAACATCAGCTCGTTCCCTCCCACAAATGATAGTATTTTTACAATATTAAAAATAATATCAATAATTTCGGTTTATCGGTTTTGACCTGAGCGTACGTGAGTGCTGTTTTTGTACCTTTTTACAATAAACGTAGGTGTTTGCTAAGTGACTCTGTGAAAAACATAAAAATTATAAAGTAATAATTTTACCTGCTAATCTGACAGCATTTTTTTTTCTTTTACCTAATCGACCACTTTTAAGTAATTGGATTAATTAAATACAATAAATGTTTTAACAGAAATTTTATTACAACATATAAATATAAAAATAATCCTAATTATTAATTCATTGGTGGCATTAAAAAAAAAATCGAAGACCTAATTTTCGGTTATCCATACAAAATATTTTTAAGTTCAATTAAATTTGAAAATAAATTTCGTGTTTTTTTGGGATGTGGAAAAATTAACTGAAGTAACTTATTATGTTGTTAAATCAGTAAAAATTTGATGAAATAAACATTTAATTAAATTAAGTGGTTAAAATTAATTCAAACATTAACGTTTTGAATGACAAAATAATAGAAATCCCTCAATAAACACGCCTAACAAAAAAACTCATCAATTTTGGATTAAATTCGAATAATTTTTTTCGATTCCGAAAAAAAAGAAAATAAATCTCATTGTGTAAGTTTAATTATCCGTTGATCAGCCTTTTAATTGGATATTATTTATTTAAGAATTTTTTTCCATCAATAAATCAACCAACTGGTTTATCTAATATCGTAATAAATCACCCTGTTAATAGAAATGATTTCCCATTAAAATTATTAGAATAAAATTGTAAGCGGTAATGTTCTGGACACACTGTTCTGTTCTAATGAATTACTATGCCGATATAAAAAATTTCGATTCTACTTTGCTCGCTACCCGGATTCGCTTCAAACCGTCATCATCCCGGCCAACAAAAAAATATCATTTCGTTTTTGAAACTTTGCAATTAAAATCCATTTAGTATTTTATTGACTTACACAGTAGTACAGGGTGTCCTTTAGGAGTATAAATTATCTTATAACCATTTAGAGATTTATAAGGTTTTCGGTAACGTTTCGTTTAAATTTCTGTTAGGTTTAGCTTAATTTATTATACAAATTTGATTACAGAGTTTTCAGTCCAAATTCAACCTTTTGCAAATCAAATTCAACTCAAGGTCGTGGTAATATTGCAATATCAAAATTCGAATTAAAAATGCGATTCGGAACGTTGGCAACTCGATTTAGTTGATTTTTTGACTGAATTTTAAAAAATCGATTTTAAAATTTTAAAACTTTCCGATTAATTTAAAATCTGGAAATGTTCATAGAATTTTTCGGAATGTTATGGAATTTTGTTAATCAAAATTAAACTGTCGCGAAATTTTAGAATATTTAAAATATTAGCTCAAGCTTAACGTTAAATTTTAAAGAAATGGGGACACGTTAGAGTAAAACGTAAGCTCGAATCAAATCGGTAAAGACGCCTAAATCATTGGTCAGCCTTCAACCATTAATACTAACCAATCTTCTTCCAAGGTTGGTTCAATCATAGCAACCAATCAAAATTTGAGAAAAGTTGGGGACATAAAATTGGTAATTGGTAAAAATATAATTGATAATTTCCTACTGTTCGGCTAGGGATTTTTGCCGCATAGCGAATGAGAATCAAGCGACTAAATGATTAGTAGTTTTAAGTGTGTCCTGCCTTTTGTGACATCCTGTATCAAAACGAGCTTCTTTTGGTTCGCTTTTTTATATTCAATTTGTTTTTTTCTACAATATTATTATACTACATGCATTGCTACTTATAATTTTTTTATTATTTTTCCTTTGAATCGGTCGTACTCTTATCGAATGTCGTCAAGCCAGACGCGATTTTATTTTTAGACCGAATAAAGTATTTAACGAGAAATAATATTAAATAAAATTAGATTTAAGTACAGTGGGTCACCAATTGTTATTGGACTATTAGGATGGAGTTCAGATTATTATTTCCGCAGCCCTGGCAACATTACCAGAGAACGTTGTAAATTTGATTTTTGAAGTCTGGAATGAAATATTGAAATTGCTATAATAGGAACAGATTTTCCTTAAATAAATAAGCGGTGACTACTGTATCTATGGGTGTGTGAACTAATTATACGGAAAATGATAAACAATTTTCTTGTTTATTTCAGTAGGATTTTAGTTAACAAATTATTTCATTTTGTTTATAAATTTCTGTCGACAAATTTCCAGCCAGTTTAGATTGTGATATTTACTGGACAATGTAAGATTTTAAAGATTTTTTTTAGATCCGCAACCGGCAAGTAACCCGGCGGTATTTAATACTAATAATTATTTTATCTTGAAGTCTCGCGGAATAGTAGCATATTTATAATATAACTTCTTGACTCACTAGCTATGAAATGGAAAGTTTTATTGTTATTTACATCACATTATAAAATTACTCCATTCAAATAAATTTAATTGTCTCTTTTCGATTTATATAAATAAAAAAAAACTTCTATTGCAGATCCCCCACAAATGCATTAAATAAGCTTAAACACGATACGATTATTTAATATGTTAATAAATCGTATATAACCCAGTGGCGTGCGGTCAACATCTCCATTAGGTGTCCAGATTTTATTTTTCAAGCTATTGAACCGTTGAAAACGTGTCATAGCATTTGCCGATTAATGGATTTAAAAATAATGAATTTTAAAAAATATAAAAATTTCAACAAGTTTTATTTTTAAAATTATGTCAAAAATCGATATTAAGAAATTCGTTAATTTTTTCTCTCGATTTGGTATTTCATGTACCTGGGAGATAAGAAAAACTCAAATATTCAACTTATTTCTAAAAATATTAAGATCAAATTGTTAGAATTTCGTTATATTTTCAGAGAATTTGATGATCTGGATTTTTTATTTAATTTTAAACTGAAATTATATATTTTTTTCGAACAGTTATTATCGTTTGATTTTGTACACCAGTCTCCAAGCACACTTTTTTTCGACAAGTTCAGGTTTAGGATAAATCCAGATTTTACCGACATTCTCCGTGTACCGTTTTTTCGAATTGTACCTGATTTTGTCTTATTTTTTAGCTGATTATTATATTTTCCTGGTTTTTTCTACATTTTTTAAATTTTTTATAATTTATCCCGACATGTTCCTATTCGTAGTTAGTTTTTCTTTTCAAAAACTGCAATCTCAGAATTTAAATAAACATTCGAAAATTTTACGGATTTTGGAAAGTTTTACTTTAAAAAAATTTATCAAAATTTCGTCAAACAATTTAATCTTATGAAATCAGATGGTAAAGAAGGAAAAACAAACATTTCCATAAATAAATCCGTCGAAATAAATATTTAACAGACAAACTTAACTAGAAAATGTTGCAGAAATAAATTTGGCACAAAAACCTTGCATAAAAATTTCAAAATAAGGTAAAAAGCTCCGAATTTATTTTTATTGTGATAAATTTGAATATTTCTATGATGGACTTGTTTCTTCAAAGAAACCCCTTAACTTAACTTCCTACTTCCCATCTCCGGGTTCTTCTCGGTAAGATATTATGTTTGTGTATTTTGCCGATTTTTTAAATAATTGATTTCCAAAAGTTGGAAATAATTCGATAAAATAATTGATTTTCTAGAATAATTATTCTACCGATCCTTGCGCCCAGATTTTGTTCAACCAATCTTCGATATTTCGACCATTCCTTACTCTTCGATTTATTCGACGAATTCAATTTTTTCGGTCGTCCAATTACGATTCGTTTTCCGAATATTCGCGGGTAAAAGGTTTGGAATTATCTCAAATCAGTCACAAGAAATTCGGTCAGAAATAATCGAGATAATCGAGAATACTCCGGTTGACATTTTCGGGTAATATTCGAAGCAATTTTCAGTAAAGATTTCGAAATGTTTGGATACCATCAAAAATCATTAAAAATTGGAAATGTTTAGAGAAATGTCGGTAATATAAGTAAAGGTGTCAAAATTTAGACAACTAAAGATAATAAATACCGATTTTTTCCTTTACATAATTACAGAAATTCTATTGTCATTTTTGAACTTTTTTTCTCGAATACTACTGACAATTCTCGACAATTTCCGACATTCCTGCAAAATTCCAAAATTCTCGACCATTTCCGATTTTGCCCTGCATTATTTTGACTTTTACAATTTTAAATTTTAGAGAATGAAAATTCAAAGGATATTCCAACAATTTTTCATTTATAACAAATTCAAAAATACCGTGGAAAAGATAGGGAAAAATTGGAATGCATAATTTCAATCAATTTTCTTGAATGTATATATATAATTTCAAATGTTGACCTACGGTACGTGAAGAAAGATTTTAAGCCCAACTCAATAGAGCCCCGATTCAAAATCAATTTTCTTCAGTCTAACTATCTATCAGTCAAAAAAATAATTTTACCATTGATTTATATAACACATTGCAGAAATAAAAATTGGTTACGAATTTGTTGATATTTTCGGTTCGCATTAGACTGCACACTCCATTTAAAATGAATTAAGGGGGGCTGTCAATGAAAACAGTATAATTTTTATTCTAATCGTATTATTCTATGTTCGATTGGAAATAAAGATAGTAATGTCAAGAAGGATCACATAACGTCTAAAACGATGAACTGACATTAAACTAATAATGAAAATTTCTAAACTACATTTCCATCTAGACATCCCTTGAATTACTGTTCATTATTACGATTATGACAATTTATAAATAATATGAACTGTCTGTGTGTAGTGTGTTGTACACTCTCATATAAAATAATAATGTTATTTAACTTATTGTAAATATACGTAAATGAAAAAAATAAAATAAGAGAAAAACAAATAATAATAACGAATAATGAGGATGAGTAATTGTACCGGTTCTTGTTTATTTTTTACACAATCGCGAGTAGGAATTGTAAATGGAGTGAGTAGGTCGTGAAAATATCTATATTCATATTCATAATCTGATGCCCGAGAGAACCTATCAATCGTTCGTATATGACGGGTATAAGGACATTCGCCCTTTACAGTAGTCGTCTATAAAGTCACCAATTACGATTATTTTTAGAGGAGCCAAATCGAACGTAATAATGTTTATATATAATTTAAAAATAAAGATTACAAACAATTACAATTCATTTATTTATAATCAGGAAATAATATGCGCAAATAGTTGTTTGGATGACTTAATGGGACTTGATTGTATATTTTGCATGAATGAATTTTCGATATTGGTAATTGAGTTAATTTAATTGAACGAAAAGCAAAAAAAAAATTGTACAATACAGAAGAAGTGAGTACACAGTGCGCACTCAGACTTAATACTTGAAATTTAATTGTAATAATATATAAATTAATTATATACCGATAGTTGTATTTTTTCTTGTCTGGCTTCTCGTTAAGCGTACGTCTTAATATAGTGGCTTTGGTATGCACCACAATCCGCATTATTTATTCAATATTCATATTATAAATAAAATGGTTTTGTGCAAAGAAAACAATTGTTGCCACGAGTTGGATATTAAAAATTTAATGAATAAACAAAATAAGACAGTAATTTTGTAAGTTTGGTGTCGGAGATGGGCGAACAGAGGCTACAACAAAAAATATAAAACAGGAATTTCAAAATTATTATTATATTGTTTTAACAATCACATCACGTACGGAATTAAATTGTGAATAAAACTTAGAAGGTGATGGAGAATTATTCCTAATAATATTCTTAATATTCGCTCTTATACAATATATTTCGGAAGGCACCAACGACCTGGTCCGTATCCATATAATACGAAAATCGTCTTGTTACACACCCTGTACCCGGTTGATTTTTATAATTAATATAATACAAATTAATTAAAGGTAGGTTACAAGTTACAAGTGACAAGTTGTCTATTATAATTAAGAACTAAACATACTGTACCATTCCCACTAGACGATATAATGTGGTTGGTTAACCATCAGGAACAATGTGATAAATTCTGATTGGTTATATGAAGGATGTATCGCAATGACCTCATATCAATTGCTCAATAAAATCTCTTCGTTGGTGGCAGTTATTTATAAAATATTTTTCAATTTCAGTTAATTAATGAGTGAGAAAATAGAATTTTATTGAAATTTTAGATTACATGGCATGCAGGCAATTGTCGAATAGCTTACATTCATAGAATAAAATATACGACAGCTAAGGATACAACAAAAGTTGATGAACAATTATTATTAATTGATATTTTAATTAATATTTTGAATCTTTAAAATATATTTAAAAAAAAATTAGATTGTTTTTAAGCAATATTTTTAAAAGAAATTACAAAATTACCGCGAAATACCTAAACATACCTTTTGAATATATCTGAGACGTGTATTTGTAATCAGAAAAATAGAGGTAAAATATCGAACCGCTAGAAAAATCTTGGAGAACGTCAGGGAAAAAGTCTGAAAATGACGAAATAATTTAATAGAAAATCAGAAAAGCTGATGAGATATTAGGAAAATTAGGAAAAAATCACAGAAAATTCATCGTGTTCCGAAAATGTCTGTCAAAATTACTAGAATCCAGGGAAAAAATTCGTAAAAACTCAGAAATATGTGAGAAACAATTGGCTTGTGAGAATATGGGGCACAATTAAGAAAAAAGTCTGCAAAAATTAGAAAATAATTACCGGAAATGTCGGGACAAAATTGGGAAGCAGTCTGGGGAATTAAAAAGAATCGAGAATATTAGTCAAATGGGTTGGGTCGGTAAAAGTCGGAAAGAAGTCTGGAAATATTGTTGGGAATTGTTCGAGTAAAGATCAAAGAAATATTTTGAAAAGTCAGGAAAATGTTGGGAATAGTAGGGTAAATATTTGAAAAAAACCCCAATAAATTTAAACATAGAAAATCGGAAAAACGTCTAAAAAATCGAGATTTTGGAAAAAAAATCAGAGAATTCAGAAAATAGTCGGGGATAAATCAGAGGAGTCGGAAAAGTCTAGGAACAGGAAGATATCGGACAATCAGTCCGGAAAAGTCAGTCGTTCGATGTAAGTAGGAGATAAAATCAGTGAAAATCGAATCGAGACAAAATCGGGAGAGAAAGTAATAAACGTCGAAAACGTTGTGAAAATAGTATTGGCAAACGACTGAATTTTTTGTCCATTCCCAGTTTTTTCCTATTTTCCTAGGCTTTCTAGACACTCCGAAATTTGTACGATTTCTCCTCACTATTTATAATTTTCCCAGAATTTTTATAAAATTTCCTACGAGTTAGGTGACTTTTCTATAATTTACTTTTTCGGTTATACTCCGGCTTTTCAGAGGTTTCTTATTATTTTCAAACTTTCCCAAATTTCCCTAATTTTTGCCGATCATTTTCAATCGCCTCAGATTTTCTACAATTTTTTCTGAGTATCCTCCACTTAGACATTTTACCGATTTTACAGAATATTTTATGTACTTTCATCGATTTTTACCTACATCCTTAGAATTTTTCACTATCTCTCCCGAATTTTTCGACCTTCCAACTTTCCGAATTTTCAAAATTTTTATTTGCATGAGTCTTTGATAAGAAATTAATAAATGGTTCGAATATGCTAATAAATTCATCTAAAATAAAGGCAATGAGGAACAGATTTGATGTTTTAGGCGCTTAATTTTCAGCGATCAAACAAACGTGTTAAATTATTAGAAATTTTTTTCGTAACCTAACATACTCTCCGTTGGACCACGGTACTTGAAAGCTTAGCAGTTAGAATAAAGGAAATTTGCAAAATACAAATGTGAACGCTATATTATACGTTAAATCCACATTAAGTTTAAGTCTATTTTCAATATTAAAACATAATCCGACGAAGAAAACTATATGGTGTATGTACATACGTTAATCGTGACTTGAATTGGAAGACCTTGAATGGTACTTTAAACTTCATAATAATTACTATGAATTATTTTAGTTTATCAAATTATTGATGAATATGTAATATTATATTTATTTATTTATGTATATTTTTTTTCAATTCTTTAAGTTGAATGTATGTGTAAGTGTAAGTATAATCTGAATTTCAATAAAATATCAACGATATCGATCTGGAAAATAATTTATCTTTAATTCCCCGTGCAAAACTTTGGACTTCCCCATAACATAAATCCATAAGAAATTGCTGGGGTTTTATATGTACGTACGTCCGTCGTTAAGATGAAAACTCTCTATGTTCTTATGAGATTTACCTAATTAATCTTCATAAATTTTACCTGGTATTTTTTGAGGAATGAAAAGCAAATCGGTTTTATGACAATTAGGTAATTTTGTTAATCGTTTGAAATGAATTCTTTTCCCTTTAATTTAAGGTTTATTATTACGATTTTATTAATAAATAAAAATTTTTAAAAAAAGGTGTAATTTGAAGAGATATCTTTATCCTTTTAAAATAAATTAAATTAAATGGGTGGAGAAGAAAATTTTTCGTCCAAGTCTAATTTGATACCGTTCATTACCAAATTAACCTTTTCAAAAATAAATCTGAGATCAGTGATCATCCAGTAACAAACAATATAAACAACACAGAGAAAAAAAATGCAAAACTAAAATTCTGATGAAAAATGATATTGAATATTTTTTTTTTCTACAAATTAAATTGGTCTAAATTTTGGTCATTACTTTCTGTTTGATTTGACTTTGATCGTGATTAAATTGGTCCTCAATAATAAAACAAAAAAAAAGGAAGAAAATCTAATCAATTTGAATGACAAATCAAATTGTTTTTATTTTTTTTTTATTTTTTTATTGGTCCCGAGAAATCACAATCAATATACCCAATCATCAAATTATGTAATATTAGCGCCGAAGGAAGACGACTATTAAAAATATTATTTAAACAATTAATTAATTTATTTGTTATTATTTTGGGGTTTTGTTTGTTTCATAAAATTCATATATACAAATATTATTATAAACAAACAATTTATATAATTCACCAGCGCATGTTTTCTTCCAAACATCTTCTTGCTACTTTGTTATAAGATCGCAGAGTCGACCAATTCCTCTTAATTAAAAATAAAATTCATTGAATGTGATCTCATAAAACATGCGAATTTGTTTAACTATAATTTGAACAGGGGTTTAGGATGGACTATCCTTAATATTTCCCGGTTTTTTTTAATCGATGAAATAATTTTTCAGAGCTACTGATACTTTTTCCATCTCTGAAATTTAATAGAGTTTTTATTGGAATCGAAATTAATGAACAATTTTTCATGATCCTTATATACAAAATGTATATATATTATACCCTAAATATTTAACAGAATATAATCATTTGCTAGTGCCATTAAATAAACAATTTATTGTTTACTTAGCAATAGCATTCACAAGAAAAACCAGTGATGATGTTCGAAGTGGATGTGTGGTTCGATAATTTGGTATAAGTTGATTTGATAAATTTGGTTTCTTATTTAAAGGATGTCGTCTGGTATCGTTCCATGCAAATTTATGATAGAATTTCCTTGGTACGATCCATTTTAAATTGTTATATAAGGGGGGGGGGGGGAATTGTAATCAAAGGGGGTTTAAACATGTCCCTCTTACCGGTCATC
>JANTOP010030404.1:0-11795 GCA_027564815.1 Symmerus nobilis | reverse complement strand
ATTCGCCACATCAGTGGTAAAAATAACGTCGTCGCCGATTACCTCTCACGATTGAGTTGTAACGAAACATCGGCAATGTAGATGTCTCACGATATTGATATTTTAGCTAACTTACAGACGGACGATAACGAACTTAAACAACTACTTGCGACGGAAAAACGGAAATCTTCCAAAGTTACTTTGGAACTTATACATATACCGACATCTAACAAGTCGTTGTAGTGCGAGGTCAGCACCGGTAATAATCGACCCTTTGTCCCAGAAGTCCATTTTTGATAAACTCCACTCCTTATATCGTCCTGGCGTGAGAACTTCGCGTAAAATAGTATCTACAAGATATTCTTGGCCAGGTATGAATAAGGACATTAATCACTGAGCAAAAGCTTGTATGTCCTGCCAGAAATCTAAAGTTTTTCGACACACAAAGTCTGAACAAGAAAATATTAAAATTCCACCCGGACGTTTCGAACATCTTCATTTAGATTTAGTTGGCCCTTTACCACCATCAAATGGTTACACGTATATATTAACCATAACTCATAGATTTACTAGATGGCCCGAAGCCTTTCCGATACGTGACAGCTGAGACGGTAGCGAGAACTTTTCTCAGCCAATATGTTTCTCGTTTCGGCGTGCCCACTAGGATAACTACTGACCGCGGCACACAGTTTGAGTCTCGTTTGTTTTCCGAGCTCAGTAAACTTCTAAATTCATCGGATCGCTACTACAGCCTATCATCCCAAATCTAATGGGCTGATAGAGCGTTTTCATCGGCAGCTTAAAGCTTCTATCGTAGCGAGAGGAAATACTTCGCAGTGGAGCAATGAACTTCCTTTCGTCCTGTTAGGTATTCGTATTGCCGTTAGATATGATCTTCAGTGTTCCCCAGCAGACCTAGTGTATGGACAGAACCTGAAGATTCCGGGCGAGTGTTTCGTCCATTCACCCAATACTGACGCTAAACACGGTTCTCCATCGGAGATAATTGATAAATTGCACAAAGTCGTGCAGACATTGCAGCCTACGAATGCGAGTTCAAACTCGTCTACCCAGGTTTACGTCCCCAAATCCTTGGACGATTGTTCGCACGTTCTCATTCGCATTGATAGGCTCCGACCCAGCTTGTCTCCCGTTTATGATGGACCATTCAAAGTTATCCGCCGATTTCGTAAACATTTTGTGGTGGAAGTTAATAACAAAAATACTTCGATCTCAATTGATCGATTAAAACCATCATTTTTTATCAATACTGAACCTCTACCGAGCAAACCCACTTGCAAAACGGTGAGTTTCGGAACATAGATTTTTTTTTATTTGTTCTTCTTTTTCTACTGGTCGTTAACACTGAGGGGGGAGTATTGAGGTGGTAAGTACATCGAGAGCTACCTGTACTCTTTCCCCATCAATTAAAAATCTAATTAAACAATCAATAGAATTTGAATAATGTTAAAATAAAATTATATTAGTATAAGTAAATGATAGTTTAGAATTAAGTAGGTTTAGTAAAATTGTGATCTAGTTTTCAATCTAATTTAAGCGTTTCGGGAATAAGTCAGCTTTTATAAAATTTCAATAAATGAATAAAATATTTTAAAAGCGAAAATTGAAACGCGACCATTTCTCGAGTTTTTATTTAATTTTAATTAATCTCGCTTGGTATTGCCGTTACATGTAAATAGCTTGGCTATACGAATTGTACATGTCTTCAGGTGTACCTGGCAGTATGTATACCGAGCATAAATATAAATGCCTATCCTGAAGTTGTACTTTGACCCCGATAATCTCCATATGCTCTGAATGGGAGATCTCAACAACCGCGCTATGAAATCTAGAGTTTATGGCGATGGTTACTATGGATTACAACCATAACTAATGATATCGCCGAATAAAGGTCATATTTCGAAATTATTGATTTCTCGCAAAAAGCGTGAACTACCCTATTTTACTCGATTTCATGTTTTTTGTAATACATTTTTCCTAAGCCATTGATACGTCTTATCAGGAAATTACTTTCCAACTCAAAAAATGCCCATGCTATCTTATAAAAATATAATGCGAAAAGCAACTAATTTTCCAACAATATGATGACTTGATGATAATGAGAAAGCGATAGTCATAATGTAATTGGAATGGGTTCGGATACTATCTCGACTCATACTACATTCGACAAAATAAAACTAATTTATTAAATTGAATTAAATTGCTCTATTTGCATATTTTATGTTTAAAAAAGTTCGTTTGAATTGGGGTGGTGATGTTGCACAATTCGTTCATATCAATTCACCCCATCATCATTAGTGGTAGACCAATAGTATAATACCAAATGGGATTCCATTCGAGGTGACATGAATCTACGAGTAGAATTGAATGAAAAAAAACCACTAAAAGTAAAAGTTAATCAAATTATTTGGAAAAGAAGAAATTGTATGTCTCATATATCCATATCTCGCAAATTAAATTTTATTATCGATTGATATTCGATTCCCACCAATCGATAATTTAATTCGTTATGATATTTATTAATAAAAATTTGATATCGAAGTAATAAAAATGGAAATTTGTAATTTAATCGTCCGGTTATCGAAATTGTTGTTCCGATCCCGGGATTACGAAATGAAAGCTTTTTCTTGCCAATGGTAATTTACTATCTCTTCTGATTTAATTGGTTCATGCCCCTATTTTGATTCTAATGTTTAGCTAACAAATTACCTGACTGCCATAATAAGGTAATGCCATAAATAAATTATGAATAGATGAACAGACTAAAGACTTTTAAATTAACTTCACGTCCCATTCAATAAAAAAAAATTGTTAATCAATGGATTCAATCTATAAATTGGTTTATGTTGTACAAAACGTTAATCTATGCTATTAATTATATGGTAATATCAAGGAACAAGAAAAAATAAGGAAACGTAGACAGAAATTTTATTTATTCGATAGATTTTACGTGAGAAAAACTTTATCCTAGCTAAAGTTATACTATAAGAAATCCTTAAAGTTCCTTTTTAATATATCGCATAGGAAAAAATGGGATATCCACGTTACAATCGTCAAACATTCCTTAACAAACAAACGTCTTTTCTACGTTTTATGAATTAATAAAAGTCAATCTCATCTCATCATCAGACATATACACATTACATTATGATTTACAAGAGTGAATTGAAAAAAAATCAAAGATTTTCAATCCATCTTGTACTTCAGATAAGCCGTAACTGCTTATCGTAAGTCTTACAGTTACAGATATACTTACAGATTTGATAAGAAGAAGAAGAAAATCACATTTTTATCACAATGCCTTATACATATTACCTAATGATTGGTTAGTTATTTGCCGAGTTTATATGTCTGATCCAATACTCATTTGTACCAAGAAAAACAAAAAAAAATTATATATAACAGCTCTCAATGGATCGTTAGGATATAGTTGTTATAGCTTTGATTAAAATACGCATCCCTACACCCCCCCCCCCCCTCTAAAAAAAAAGAAAAGAAAAGAAAATTTTGAAGTGTCTTAACAAACCACTTATTGTGACTTATTACTTGTCACGAATATGCCATTCGAGAAAATTTTCTTCGTCTTGTTTTTCGATTTTGTTATTGTGGTTGGAAAAACAAGCGAGGGAAAAACTAACAGATGATTTGTATTCTATTATCAGTGAAATGAAAATTTGAAGCACCTTTCTCAAAAATCTGTCCTTCGTGGTAAAAAGAGGCTGGTAATTTTAACAGCCGATAGGGAAAACCCTTATCAATTTACTGTTAATCGTAAGACAGTGTATGTACATTGTATCTTTTTATACCGGCGAATAATCAATCTGTCATTCCTCCACTTTAATCGGTGAATGGGGGATAAAAGAAAATTATTCTCGGAATAAAAATTTTCTTTAAGAAAACTATTATTATTTCACCTCGATTTATATACATATAACGTCCATCGTGTAAAATTAAATTATTTGGTATACCCACCTTCTCCTTTCGAACCCTCCACTCCTTCCCCGAATTAGCGACTATTAAATTCGATCGTCAATTAACTAAATATGCCCAGAGAGAAAAGTATTATTTGATCGCCAATAAATGCACAAATAAATTTACTCATTTGATAGTTGAAATTTAAATGTTCCCAGAAAGTTTCACTTACAGTGCTGGGAACCAATTAGTGCTGGGAACTATCACTGCCGGCACATCTTAATATAACATTCCTCTGGAACGGTTTATTGGCCTTTTGTGTTTCCTAACACTAATTGGTTCCCAGCACTGACTTTTGACAGATACCGAATAGCATTGCCATACATTACTTTGGTCTGTCAACCTAACTGTACAGGTTTCCTATGGCATGTAAATAATTTTGATATGATTTGCATGGGCCCCATATATTTGTATAGGAAATTGAAAAATGCTCTGAAAAATAGGCGACAAAAAAATTTTAAAATATTAATTAATTTTTTTTAAATATTTTTTTTCTATGAACGCCCCCTAGTATTTAGTACCAGCCGATAGGTATTTCCATTCTCTATCCAAGAAAAATGTAACACTTTCAAATTTCCTCTCCTCCCCTCCGTTGGAGACGGTTTTCTGAAAAATTCAATTTTAGTCCAAAAAGCGTGAAGAGGTCAACTTTTTAGAAGTTTTTTAATTTTGTCCTATAGAGCAACTATTTACGCAACTTTTATAGAACAAAAGTTTTTTTTGCTGCCGAACAAAATTTTCGGCAATCGGCTATCAAAGGCCAAAATGTCGCAAAAAATGAAAAATGACAGGGGGAGTGGAGTACGTGCTTTTTTTTTTGTTTAAAAAATCGTGTGTTTTTTATTAAGGGGAGTAGCGAAAAAATTCCAACGCCAACCGATTGCTATGCAAATTGCAACCTCTTGGGCAAATTTTCGGTTAACACTTCCCTCCCTAACAAAAATTTATGTCCGTCGCCGTCAAAGGGTTAACCAAACTACATATTGTGTTGCACATCATTGGATGGGATGGGATCATGACGTACGCAACAACTTTGTAGTATTTTTGCATGCTGATTAACTTTGTTGTACACCATTTTCATATCGAACGCCTTTTTGCCACACTTTTGAACAAAACTCAAAAAAATTTTAGCAGCGCCACCTATCTTATATTTTTTAACATTTTCCCTACGTCTAGCTTGACCCAATGAACAACTCCTCCATACATCACTTTAACATCGGACGCCATTTTGAACCATTTTAGCTGCAAGAAACAGATATTTCACTTTGGGGGGTAGTTCACCTCTAATTCCTCGTTTAGGGCAAAACCAAAAAAATTGTCAGAGATGGTTGACAATTCGATCAGTTATATTGAAAAAGGAAAATCTTAATTATCTTATGGGGTGGCTTACCCCCCAAGTGGGAGGCAATACGGCATGAAAAGTAGGATATGTAATCTTCATTGTTCGATATAACAAACATTCTGCTTTTTATTTCGTGTCGATAGGTGCACTCTTTTTATGCTAAACAGCATATTTACCACTTTGCACCCCCAACTTCGAGGGTGGATTTCACTCCTTCAATCTCAATATGGGCCGCTAAAAAAAAATATGTATCTCTTATTTTTTCAAGACCTAAAACATATCCAAAAATTATCATAAGCTTGGGTTGGGACTGGTAAAGGTCAGCGACCACAGCGTCCCACCTGGGGTGTTAACCCAGGCTACCGTGGCCACAAGGTATTAATTTAAACCAGAGGTCGCCAGGTATCTGAAGTCCGCATGCTTAGAACTGAGCTCCCCCTCAGCCACTCAGCCTTCGGCACATGAGTTCCACCTTGGCTTGGGAAAAACTGTCTGGCAGTCAGCGTGGGATGCTTCCACACTAGAAGCACCCCATCTGCTTCCAGGATCCACCAACGAGGAGGTCGACAGTTTGATTCGAGGATCCCCAGCAAAGCCCGACTATATCTATGGACCTGTTGGAGACTGTGGAAGGACATGAATCCCCAAATCCCAAGGGAGTATTTTTGATCTACAAAACGATAATAAGACCAATGATAACAAATACATCAATTGTCTGGTGGCATAAAACTGCAAGCAAGAGGATAATAAAAATTCTAAAGATAGGTATGTCCAAGCGATAAGTTCCATAGGAACAACTGTGGAAAAACGAAGCCCACAACCTACATAATATGGGACTAGCACAAGACAACGTATGTAGAATTTGTGGAGACGAAGAGGATACGGCCGAACATGTCCTTTGCGATTGTGAAGGATTGGAGTCAATACGATTACGATACTTCGAGCAATATCATACGGAGTCGACTTATATCTACTTGAAACTCTCAATAGTCGGTACTTGTCGGTTCAAAAAATCGGTTTCAAAATGGTTTTGAGACAATTTTCTAGTGACCGAGGTCATCGAAAATGGCTTTAAAATTTTGCACGGCCCTATAGAGCTGTAATATTTGGCATAGGTTGGTAAAATTATAAATTATGGTGGAAAAGATTGTTATAATCAGAAGGTAGGATTAGTTGAGAGATACTAGGATATGATAAATGGTAAATGGATCTTAAAAATGGTGGATGAGGGCTTAGATTCGTTGAAATAAAATCAAGAATAATCTCGGAATAAATTCAGGGAAAAAATCCGTGCTCACGAAATGACGGAAATGACAGTGGACCGGGAAAATTTGTAAATGATCAAGGAAAGTTCAGGAGTGGTCAGAGAAAGTTATGTAATCATAGTCTTTTACAGAGTGGGTAAGCTAAGATGTCTTCGGGAAATTAGTCCGATATGGACAATAAAATGGCAGGAAAAGAGTATTAAAGTTTAAAAATGCGGGAAGAAATTTGCAACTATGAGGAAATGATGTGGAATAAATTAAGAAATCTAGAGAAAAGAGACAAAAAAGTTAGCCGTAAATTCTCGTAAATTGTCAAGGAAAATATAGGGATTAGTGAAGGAAAATTCGGTGATGATTCTGATTCTGATTCGGGGATCACCTGAAAAGATTTCCAATGGTCGACAAAAAATTCTCTAACAATTCATAACCGGTAGGACAATGAGTCTGTGATGTTTATTGAAAAAATTCGGTGAAATGAAAACGGTTCCTAAAGGCTCCAAAGAAATATATGGGTCCTGATTCCATCCCTTCAATTGTCATCAAAAGCTGTGCTTCTCAATTACAAAAAAACTTTTAATTTTCGTATTTAACATATCTCTTCAATGCGGAACCTTCCCCAATAGATGGAAAATGTCGAATATTACCCCTATTCATAAATCTGGTTCATTCTCTGAGATAATAAATTATAGGGGAATAGCAATACTACCCCTAGTGGGTAAAATATTCGAATCTCTGGTGTGTACGAAACTTAAATTTCATGTTTCACCGATTATTATGGTAAATGTACCATGTAATGCACCGTCACCGGTAAATGCACTGACTGTAATGGTAAATTCGCTGTGACTAACCTTGTCGAATTCACTCATGATGTCATTCGGGCTATAGAGTCTGGGACATAAATGGATGTTATTTATGGTATACCGATTTTAGTAAAGCTTTTGATATGGTTTCTCACAACATTCTTTTAAAAAAACTCTACATGTATGGGTTCCACTCTTTGCTACTATCTTGGATTAGTCCATATCTAATAGGCCGCACTCAAATAGTCAAATTGAGAAATCATGTCCCAAAAGGTAGTCCACTTCTTTTTTCATTTGGGTCATTTGGATCCACTTCTGTTGTTACTTTTCATTAATGATGCCCCTAACTCACTTAGGTACCTCTAAATGTCTACTCTCTGCAGATGATATGAAAATATACTTACCGATTGTTACAACTCAAGACTGTCAAGACTGTCTAAATCTTCAAATTGACTTAGATCACTTAGCTAATATGTGCAAATTCAACTGCCTATCGTTGAACATTTCTAAGTGTAAGTTCATCAGTTTTCAGCGAAAACGATCTCCGCTGCCCTCTGATTATTTTCGTAATGGGGTTAAACTTCACCGTATTTATTCCATCAGAGATTTAGGGATCTGGTTTGATACCAAGTTATCATTTATACAACATGTAGAATATACAGCCCTCAAGGCCTACTCTATGCTTGGATTCCTTATGAGATGCACCAAGGAATTCAATGACCCACACGCTCTAAAGAGCTTGTATATTGCTCTCATTCGGTCCATACTTGAATACGGGTCAATAGTTTGGTTTCCTCACTATTCCATTCACTCCAGACTAATCGAATCAATTCAGAAAAAGTTTCTAAAATAAGTCTTAAGACACACATCTTATATTGATCGTTGTCAGCTATTAGGACTCGATACACTTGAAACTAGACGGCATACCGCTTGCGCGTTATTTTTATTCGATTTGTTACACGGTAAGATTAATTCACCCCACTTACTCTCTCTTAAAAAAATATATAATATTAACATAAAAATAAAAAAAAATGTATATTTTTCTCAGTCATTAGGAGGTAATCCTCCGTTGACTTATTTAAAATAAAATAAAAAAATAAATAAAATAAAATAAATGATAGGTAAATGAGTCCACGATAATCGGAATATGTTAAGAAGTCTCGGAAGAATTCAGAATAATGCGAAAATGGACCAGTAAATATTCGAGAATTTGATAATAAATAATTTGCAAAAAAATTCGTAAAAAAATCGGAGGTGATCGGAAAAATATTGGGGGAAAAGCCGGGAATAGTTGAAGAGATGTCGAAAGAATGTCATGAAGGAGCGAAGGAAATTGGGTGGAGTTAAAAAAAACGTTGATATTTAAATTGGTCATGATATTTGAATCATTTTTGGGTTCAAAAGTGGGTTGAACAGTTGGGTTCAAAAGTGTCTAATTTCAATTTGTTTACCAAATTGTTGCCCAATTTAGGTGACACTCGTTAGGGAAATCGGATTATCGTGAAAAACTTTCCACATTTAACGGCAAATTACTAAAATTCTTTTATTGCCGTATAAAAGTCTACGACAATCTAAACCTATACAAATCAAATATTATATACCATAAATTATTTTGACACATTTGCTATAATATTTTTATTCACCTAAACTGGGAAAAAAATCATCAACAAAACATGTCCTTCTTGGTATATAATTTACCTAATTTATAATTTATTGTATTAAGGATAATAAGGAAAAGAATAAAAACAAAACACAAAAAAGAAAGAATATTGATCAAACATGAAGAAGAAAAACCTTGCAGTATAATCATTCGCCCGGCCCACCCACTAGAATCAGGAAACACTAATAAAGTTATGACTCATTAAATGAAGCTTTTCGTTCCCATTCCTTATATTCCAAATAAATGGGATTGAAAGAAACGTCACAATCACCACTTAATCCTTCATATGTAACATATCATATGCTTGCACTTAAGTATGGTTATTTATAGAAAATGGTAATTAGAGCTTTTCATTATAATTTTAAATTTTTTTATAGAAATCTAGCTCAATTTGTTAGTTGAAATACTATATGTAGGTAATAGTCATTTTCTGTTGATAAATATTGAAAGGATTCAGAGGGAAATATTTTATTTCTTCAATTTCCATGTATAGTTTTTATTTTTATGGGACGGAATCCAAGGTTCAAATAGGATTATTATAAATTCGAATTTATGATATATTTTTATGACCATTTTCCCTTCATTTGGATCATTAAGTGGATAATTTTCTTGGCAACCATACAACTAGAGTCTATAACCCATTTAATATTAGCAATCATTCTTTCCACTATTTAACGATGTATTCCGGAATGCATTTTAAAATGCATTTATATTTTTTAAATATTTTATTAGGTTGTTTCGTTGGTTTTTCACTATTAACGCTTCATAATACGCCCAACTCATTCCTAGCTTTTATTACTAGTTTATAAATCCCCCAAACTCTCTCGGCTTAATTCTGATTTCTTTAATCCTTCCGAATTTACATGCGATAGAAATTGACTTTAATAAAAATCTTGTAGTTACGTCAAAATTTGAGAACGTCTACAGCAGGGATTCTCAATCTTTTTTAGTCGCTGAGCCCTTTCTCTTAGTAAAAATGCTCGCGGAGCCCCTAGCTAAAATATAAATGAACAATATATTCAAATCTCTTGAAAACTCTTTTTTCAGGGTTTATTATAATGATAATTATACAAAATTTTCGGTATTTTTTTATGATAGTAAAATAAATTGATTTTTTTGCCATGCATAATTTTTCAATTGCCCGTTTAGGTCTTCTGAAGAATAATGGCTCAGGAAAGTTTGCATGACTAACATATAATATCTACATATCACGGTTTTAATAGAAAATCATTTTCAATGCGTACAAAATTAAACGTAAAGCTTTCCTGGAGCTTAAAGGTTTAAAAGCTTTTGGAGGAATTTTTTTCTAATGTCATTAATCCGATGAAAAATAGAGATATTATTTTAATTAGAAGCTATCGACAAGCTCTGGGGAATTGAACAGTGTTACAAATTAAATTCCAGTAAATTCCAGTGAAACTGGGAACTTTTATAAAGGGTTTTCGGTGAAAATTTCAAATTTCGTTGTCATTAATTTATTTATCTGGAAAATAGTCATTAGTACGCATAAAATTATACCCGAAAGTTAAAGCCTTTCCAAAGATTTTCCGATATTGGAAAGGTTTAAAGGGATAATTTCAGATCTAATTAAAATTTTATTATCAGGATAAAAAAATTGATTCCAAGCAAAAAAAATAAAATTTCTATTGAAAGCTCTCAGTAAAATTTGGCGATTCTAATAAAGCTTTTTGGGAAAATACGAAATTTCGCTGTAGCAAAATTATTTGGCAGAAAAATATATTTTAAAACGAATATAATTAAATTTCAAACTTCCGATTTTGAAAAGCTTTTATTGGACAAATTTAAATTTTATTAAAATTTTATTATCAGGATAAAAAATTGATTCCAAACTAACAAAATAAAATTTGTATCAAAAGCTCTCAGTAAACATTTGGGTATCAAGATAGTGAACTTTTGTGATTTTAATTGAGCTTTTCTGGGAATAATTTACATTTTTTAGGCAAATTATTTGACGGGAAAAACTTGGTTAAAAAGCCAACATTTTGCTGCATCTATTGAGCTCCCAAGTTACAGAGTTTTTCGTAATAGTAGACGACGTAAGAGGGGTGGTGGAGTCGCAATTTATATCAAAAACGGTATTATATCCAAATTGGTTTGTTCTGCTAGTAATATATGTACTGAACACCTCTTTATAGAACTTATTTTTCCATTGTTTAAATTACTGATCGCGGCTATCTATAAAGCACCCAATGTTGACGAAATTCATTTAAATTTACGGAACTCTGGTGTTGTGTCTAATGGTAGCGCAAAACCGAATTTTACTAGCACAGATTATAACCAATATCTAGCAAACGTTTCTCGCACGTATCTTGACCCTACTGTTACTCCGGTTACTTCCCATTTTTATCCTTCTGTTGTTGGTTGTCAAAAATTTTCTTTTAATTGCATTCCACCTATTGATACAGTTATGGCCATTTCCAAGATTAAATTTAATGCTACCGGATTAGATAGTGTTCATCCCAAGTTTATAAAAATGCTTCTACCTGTTGTTCTGTTGTCGCCCATATCATATATTTTCAATTTAATTTTTACCAGTTCGACTTATCCCGTATGTTGGAAATGTGCTAAAGTTTTACCTGTTCACAAAAGAACTCGCTCATACAATTGTCAGGACTTTCGTCCTATTAGCATACTTCCGTTTCTCTCGAAAGTATTCGGAATTATAGCAAAGGACCAAATGATTACATATCTTAATAATGGAAATATGATTAATAGGTTTCAATCTGGCTTTCGTA
>JANTOP010030393.1:0-11796 GCA_027564815.1 Symmerus nobilis | reverse complement strand
CCGTGAAGAATAAAGAACAAACTAAGAATTCCACTCATATTTATCCTTTTATATTGATGAAAAACACTTGAAAATTCGATTAACAAAGATGAACGATATTAGATAAGAATTAATTTTTTCGTATTTTTTACTTTTCGATGACCGTGCGACTATATCAACACGTGCACACAACTCAATGATTTATGAAAAGTGAACGCTTAATGAGACGAAACTTTGACAGTAAGCACATTGCTGCTGTCATCGCCACGAACGTCAGAACTGATGGGTGCCAATAGCTGGGCAGTGTCAATAGGTGGGCACTCTCCCTTACAAAATTTTGGTATACTTTCTGGCCACAGAACACTACATTATTGTATCTTACATAGATTGAACACAACACGGATGGAGATACACGGATTCTATGTTGGTATGTGTATCTCTTCATTGGCGTAATGGGTAGTGTACTCGCCTTTGAAAAGGGAAGTTGCAAGTTCGAAGCCGGGTGTCGTCATCATAAATTCTCAATAATTTGTGACCGTCACAACGACTAAATTTGAAGTCGCGTCATATCGGATGATAACGTAAACCTGGCGGGTCGCTGTATAAGAATATAAGTAATACGGAGACTCATTGTGTATTAGGGATATCATCGAAAACAATACACATCTATTGTTATTAATATGTAATTGGTAAACAGCAATGGATAAATTGATCAAAACTAAAGAAATAACAAATACGATTGAGCGCTAGAGTGACTACCTAGCCTCGATAATAATCGAAATAAGTCACAGAAACTTCCACATGGAAGCGCCTATGCTCCCTAGAGGAGTGAAAGATAAAAGAAGATGATGTTGGAATGTGTAACTAATTTAATATATGCAACTTTTTTCAATTGAGTTTATAAATATTCCCAATTGTATGTATCCGTTTCGTTTATTATTTGTTTGATATTCCGCACCTAAGACATGCCATATCATTTACAAATAATAAAAATAACAGAAGACCCAAGGGAATGCCAGAGGCTACTCTGGACTGACATAAATGGCGAACAATTTCGAATATTTTGAAGGTAGGTTTACGACTAGCATATGAATAGCACGTTATGTAGAAGAAACCACCCAGTTCCATGGAATAATTATGAATCGTCAAGGAAAACTATATCTATTGCTCCAAGACCTAATGTACGAATAGTCGAATACTTGTGACCACTACGAGCGTATTCCAGACTTCAATCAGACACGAGTAAGTTAGTTTATACGAAGAAAATGAGAAAGGTAAATTACTCTCTTCTACGCTGGCAATCCTAATACATTTTTCTTTATATATTTAAGTAATTTTACCTCGCTAGAGGTAGCGGATAGTGTTGTTAAATGGTATTCATATTCGGATTTAATCATAACAACACCGGATTAACGTCAAGTGTAATATTTTTTTCGCCACTATTTTCATATATTTGTCTAAATAAATTTCTCTGCATTTCAATTTTACGCTCAATCATCAATTTTTTCTAAAAATTCTACCGATAAAATGTGGTATTACTGTAATTTAAATATTTAATTTATTTTTTATTCACCCAACTACCTTCTATCTCTATATACAAAATATTTAAAAATTGGTATGAAAAACGACAAGAGATTACGTTTGATCGAAAAAGAAAAGAATTTAGCTTAACAATTTTTACAAGATTTCTCGAATAAAAATTGGTCAAAATGTAAACTGATTTGATAAGGTTGAACCTTATACGGTTATAAAGGAGGATGAAAAAGCAAGTTGATTTTTCGAAAGCGGTAAATGATAAAAAAAAATTAAATATATTTTAATCAGACGATTTTTGTGATATACTGTATTTTTGTCACCGGCGAAAAACTATTTAATTTTGAATTATTTTTCAGAAAAAAATTATGTCAACTAGTTACACTGATATTAGATTATACAAGTAAAACATTGAAATAAAACAATCTCCATTAATATTTAAATTTACCGATATTATATTTTTGGTGCAAAGTAATGAAATTCTTAGATATAATAATAAATCTGCACTTTATCTTATTATTTCTCTAAAAGGGGTATTAAGTAGAAAAGACATAAATTTAAAATAAGTTAAAATTAGGACTTAATATCAATAAATCATTTTCAAAGATATTCTCTACTGTGAGATTGTGGTATACCACCGATATAGCAATAATAATTTAGAGACAATCACCTTAGCTGCTTTGACTATGTATTCTATTCCGAAGTTTCCATCATATTAAATTGTATGGAATATATGGGAGAAAAGTTTTCTGGGTGCAAGATTAGCCAAAAGGTATACCAGATTCCATTAATTATAAAATTCACTCTACATAATAATGAAATAAGGAAAATGTTAAAAACTTTAAAATACTATTTTTTTTTGGTAAAGTCTATTAAGACATGGTTTTATAATTATTCAACGAAAATTTGAATAATATAAATATTTACATAAAAATATACCGCAAATCATGAAAGTGTTGAACAGATCGTAAAATACAATACAGTTTATTTGTACTTACATATTTGTGAGTATATTGTAATTATTAATTTCTCGAGAAATATTTCTTATTCTAACTAGGTAAACATAGTCTTACACTAACTAGGTAAATATAGAATGTGAAAAAGTTTTCTTTACGATAAAATACTACCTTACAATACCGATGAAAAAACTTCTTCAAATGGATCCAAAACTCTGGATGGGCTCTGGACATTTGAAAGCACAATTAAAAGCGCTACATGTTAGGTCAGGTTAGGTTAGAGCAGGCTGCGCGTAGTACCACAAAAGAAAAAAATTACCGCTCGGCAAACCAACTAGAATTTTTTGCAAAGCTCAAAATATGAAATGGGTAAACTTTCCGGACGTCCTCAAGTTCGGGGCAGTACCTATACCCTATGGTTGAGAGCAGTCCTTCATGGAGTGCCGGACATTCGCAGAGGAGGTGTTTTATACTTTCGCGTTCTTCTTCATCTCTGCAGCTGCGGCAGAAATCATTTGTCAGAACACCATTGGCAATGATACCAATGATACAGTGACCGGTAATGATGCCGACCAATATTCTGATCGACGATCTGTTTATCTTCAGGATAGAGGAAGTGCGTTTTATATTCACTTCATGCCAAAGCGGCTTTGATTGCCGCTTGGCTATCTGCGTAGAGTCTGATCCTGGTGTCAGGAAGTTCTTTACTTTTCAACAACTCTGCCGCTTTCTTTATAGCAAGAATTTCAGCTTGGAAAACACTGCAACCATTCGGTAGACTATAGCACTACATGTAAGAACAACGCGTTTTAATTGTTGAGTAATATTTAAAAATAATGAAGGTTTGGCAGATAGAGTTCGCACAAAATATGGTCGGAATATTGATTTAAATTCATTCAACTGTGAAGAGATTAATTCAAAAATTTTGGAAGACTGGATCAATTTATTGATCGAGCACATACAGCGAAGAAAGTTCGTTGAATGGATTTTGGACCAACAACAATTGGATGATGATTCCTCCAACAAAATAATTTTTAGCGATGATGCTAATTTTTATCTTGATTACTCGTTAATCGTCAATATTGTCAAATTTGGAGTTCATAAACTCCACGAGTAATTGTTGAGAAACATATGCATCCACATCGTGTCACTGTTTGGTGCGGATTTTGGACTGGAGGTATCATCAGGCCATTCTTCTTGTTCTTGGAAAATGCGTTTGGTTAGACGATAAGGCTAAATGGTGCTCGCTATCGCTACATGATAATCCCGGTTGTTGTGTCTAAATTGTAAGATATAGATGTGGACGACATGTAGTTTCAACATGCCATACAGCGCAAGAAACAATTCAATTTCTGCATCAATCGCGTGATTTCACGTTTTGGAAATCAGATTGGCTGCCCAGGTCATGCGATTAAACGCAGTTGGACTATTTTCCTTGGGGTTTTAGATGTCTAAGGTTTATGCCAACAAGCCCACGACCACCTACGCCTTGAAGGAGAAAATTGAGCGCTGTAAATTCAGCCGCATTGTTCATTTACTGCGAAACGGTCATGAAAAATGTCGACAAAAGATTGCGTTCGCGAGCATAGCCGGGTGGCCATTTACCCAATATGATATTCTGTACATAACCCTATACTGTATCCTTTATGAATCAATAAAAAATTTCCAATTTTTAATTAAAAACCTATGTTTTCTATCAAAATTACTTCTTGCGTGAATTTTGGGACATCCTTTACAATTATACATGTATAAAAGGCGATAAAAGTATATACCTGATACTAAAAGAAAGAAACAAGAATCTGAAATTTAAATATATTTAATAAGATCAAAAATCGGTATAATATTTTTAGAATGCTCAGGAATAAATGTAAGCCAGCTATTGTCGACTACAAGTTGAATATTCGTTAATAACATTTTGTGAGTAACTGTATGGATGAAATATAAAATTATATTTGATGCGAATAGGTATGCGTATTGTATCTAAAAGTTGTGTCAACTATATATTATAAAAATTAAATTATAATAATTATGATATAAAGCTTTAAGGAAAAAGAGTTATGTTTTAAATAAAGTTATGAAAATGATATAAACTCATAATCTATCTTTATAATTTTTTGGTTTCTTTGCTGGCAAACATTTTCATTTCCCAAAAACGTAAAAATATTATAAAATGTTCTCCTTATTTAAGCACTTTTGATTTATGGAATATTATAAGTTGATATATTTGCCGCGGACCAGCATGAAAAGGTAAAAACTTATATCGCAGCGAAATGTAGCTTGAAGGTGTATGTTAGAAAAAGAGTTCTTTTGATTTTGGTTATTGATATGAAATAAATTAAGATATCGGTTAATGAAAAATTTCTTTAAAATAATTTAAGTTATATTATATTTCTGAATATGAATTCCATGACTTCTAATAGCTACATTTTTATTTTATTTTCTCGGAGAAAACTTTTTCACATAAATCTTCTATTATTATCGGTCCACTTTGTTTTAGTATCCGAATCGAATATAGAATTTGTCATCAGGTTTACTTCACAATTATTAATACAGTAAAGCAATTATTTATTCATTCTATCAAATAATATCAGATGTATGGTTTTACATTATCAATGAAAAAGATAAAAAAAACTTTTTTTAGGGGAGTCTGCATGCCATTACAGAAACAATTGCTATCTTAAAAACGCATCAACGAAATATTAAAATCAAAGCATATTGACCAAAATTGTTGCAATATTTTTTATGCGATGTGAAATCTCCATTATATATGACATAACGGACTGCTTGCAAATCTAGACAACCGGAATTGGATATGTGAGTAGGAAGTTTAAGATAAAACAAAAAACAAGAAAAATTGCTCATAAGTCACAATATATCTGAGTGTATGTTTTTATGTGTATTATTCAATGTGGACTTTATCACAGATAATATTGGCTAGCAAAAATTTCTCGGAATTGATAAATTCCACTGTATTCATTCTATTGCATTTTGATTTTATGTTTTTATGAAAGAAATGTTATCGTATTGTTATTTACGTTTCGCCGGCTTTTCCGTCTAGAAATACCGAACTCTGCCGTATAGTAATAATTGTAGTAAAATTATACATATTCGAATTATTTATGTTATGTATATGATTTTCTGAACTTAAAACAGAATGAAATAATGATTTTAGTCTTTTAGGTGGTAACTGATTGAAGGAAAATATAGTTAATGAAATGAAAATCATATTATTAAAAAGAGGTTTAAAGCAACTATACGATAGCACATCAATTGGAAACTATATTGAATTACAATACAATCCAACTTTATATAATACAGTGGAGTCCGGAACGGTGTCTTCATATAATTTAGTGACTCAGTTTGAAATTATTGCATTGCGAACAGATTGTTAGCGTCAATCTACTTGTTGTTTCAAATAAATGTTCCTTCAATAAAGGAAAATCAAAACAGAACTCGGGTAAGTTAAGAGCAGAAGGGCAATTGGATGCAAGAAATAATTCAATTTTTAGAAATTTTTTTTGAATGAATTGCTCAGATTCTCCTCAAACTTTGACAGTGATTTATGTTATATTTAAAGAAAAAATGAAACAAAAAATCATTATACATGGCATTAGAGCATTAAGGTACTGATGCTTCCTTTCTATACCCATGAATGGCAATCATTAAATTGACATAACTCGGCAAAAAATTGTCGTATCGTTAAATTTCAGAAGCGGCTGTATTCTTAGAAAACCCACTCAAATTAGCTCTCACTCAACTCATCGTGCTATTTAAGACTTCCAAGCCCCCCTCTCGCAGTACTCCGCGCGAGGGAGTACGACAATTTGAGGTACTCTGAATCGTAACTGTAAGTCGGATGGCGAAACAAAATAATACGTATCGAACATTTTTTCCACACCAACAAATTCTGAAAATTTTATCGAAATCGAAAGACCAGAGGATTTAACTTTCCCGTGAAAATTGCTGGATAAAGAGAAGGACCGTCATCGCATTATGATCATTATGATCCTTATAATAGGCTACCCACGGATGAATAGGTGCTAGTTTATTATTCTAGTGATATCCGTGCACATCATCTTGAATAACAAAACTATAATTTACAGAGTAATCTCCTTATATCTCCTTAAAGTAATATTACATATTTCATAAGTCAATTCAATGAATTTGGAAAAATTGGAAACACGAAATCACAAAATAATCATAACTTCTAAACAAAACAAAAAATTTAACAGATTGAAGAAGGGAAATGGAGCAATGAATAAAATAAAAATTTTTTAATTTCAAATGACCAACTTTGAAAATTTCAAAAAAGACAAAAATATTACCAAAAAATCCTTGTATTGCCAGAGTATCCTTTTCTAAATTTTTTTCGAAATTTTATAATTAATCTTAATTAATTTCCAAATTAATTTTCTTTTATTTTTCAAATTATAGTTAATCGATATAGCGCAAGCAAAAATCTGATGGGCTGGGCGCTCACAATTATTAATTGATCACTATACTTAATTACGGTTATGGACAAAATTTGACCTTGAATAACTTTCGCCCTAAACGCAAAAAAAATGTTTCCCTTGGCAAATATTTTTGGTTGATAGAGTCTACGACACTACAAAATTTCATTCAAATCAACAATCATGCATCCAAATGTGTTGTTGAAATTATATGAAACTCGTCGATGGAGAAGAGAATAAAAATTCTCCAAAATCAGTGTGTCTACTAAGATTAGAGCTCTGGAAAAAGGGGGTCTCTTTATCGAAAAGGGTAAAAAATTACCTGAACTGTAAAAACTGATTTTCTTCCAGAAATTTATTTTTATGAAAATTTGTAATAATACTCTCAAAATGCCCCGTTCAATACCGTTCATTTAATATATCACGAAATAACTTAACATATCGAATAATACGTATCGATTTATCGAATATTTTTTCATGCCTAACAAATTCTAAAACTTATCGAAATCGAAAGGGGTCAGGATCAACATTAAAATTTTTTTACTAATTTCGCGTGGAATGGCAACATCATAAAATGAAAAAATAAAAAATTATGTCAAAATGTTAAATTTATCTCACTAGTCGCAAATTTTTCGTCGCATTAATTAAACTCGCGTTGTAAAGGAGCGTGTTTTACGGGAGTTTACTGTATAGTATTGAATTATTCTAATTTAAAATTTTGATAATGATCAAATTCCTTTCCTTTACTTTTCGACATTTTTGGGAAAGTTATGCATGGCTAACATTAAAGGATATTATGTTTTTAGAATGAATTCTTCCTTTCAATTTTTATTAATTTGTTAAAATAAAGGAAATAATCAACTTCCTTTAGGATAATATTTTAAAAATCATTATTCGGTTAACAGTTTTTCAATATATTTTTATAATTTAATATAAAAATAAAATTATTCTCTTTAATTGTAAAGAAGGCAAATAGTTAATTTCGTAGAATTTAACCATAATCTTTAGTACACACCATTAAACAAGAATTTTATTTAGGAGGGAAATTTCGATACAGTTCAATAATTATGATACAAAATAATATTTTTATAAAATGAACTGTAGATATTATAAAGGGGTTGATACATTAATAAATAATTAATTTAAAGAGAAATTTAAATACTAGATAAAACGAATTATACGGTTTACACAAAAGTATTACAATGTTGCCCCTTATATGTATAACCTATCTACATGTTAAATTATTATCTCTTTTAAATACAATGTATTTGTTTCTGATAAAATTACACCCTGAAAGGATATACACTAATTCAAATCGGAAATAGAATTACAGTCTATGTGAACAATTTTTCCCAGAAAAATGTCCCGAGATACCCGCACAGTAGATTTTTATAGTCTTTTATTCCATATTATCTAATGGTAAAATAAATATAAAAAAAATTGTCCGAAAAGAGGAAATTGATCAACGGAACATACAACAAAGTTTTATTCTTCATAACTCCTAATGTAAATTGGTCATACATGGGTGATTTATAAAATTGCGCACCCCCATGAAATTGGTTATTAATCGTGGAATATTTAATAATATAATATGTAAAACACTATAATGTATAATAGAAACAAAATAATGTTTTCATTTTAAATACAAACGTCTCTCTTTTATCCATTTAGTTCAAACAGTTGTTAATACAGCAATTTATTGTTTAAAATAGTCGATTATCTTAAGCATTAAAAAAAATATTATTAATCACTTATTATTTGCTATATTTTCAGTAATTAATTATTCAAATTTGACTTTATTAATCCTACTTTGCAAATTACTTATAATAGCATCACACATCAGAAACACATTTCAATTCATGATAATTATTTAACGCATTTAAATATAAAGGGAAATAATCCATTTATAACTGAATTTCTCATGAAAACTATGTATTCTATACAAAGATATAAAAGGATAGATAAAAATTACGTATGTAGATTTTAATATTTAAATTATTTTCAGTGGCGGAGACACGTTGGTCAAAGGTAAATTTCCTTTATGTTGGCAATACTGGTTTGATATTTAAAAAATATAAATGAAAATAGAAATTGTATATTCAAAATAAAATATTTCCATTTTTTATGCCAAATATCCAAATTCCAAATGTAGAATACAGTGATTCCTAGACATTCGCGGGGGTTACGTTCAAATATATCTCAACAATAAAAACATACAAATTCGAATTCTAGAGTTTTAGGGCATTCTGAGTTCAACGCATTATCGACTTATATTATGCGTCCGATTTCATAAATATTAATTTCTATTTATGCATTTTAAAGATATCAAATTGTCATTCTTAATCGATATATTGTATAACATATGTAATTTATAGTACGACGCTTATGGTTATATGGGTTCGCCCTTGTCTTATTGATTTAATAAATAGATAAGCGCGAGACCGGTACACTTCCCTGATTGAATTTGGCTTCAACGATTGGAAATTTTCAACGAATGACTTGTAGGGGAATGTAGGGGTGTTGTATTAACTATCGTGGTGAATAAAAGAAATCGAGCTTATACGTTATTTTTTTCTAAAGATTATATCGAAAAATCCCGTCAGAATCTCCCGGCAGGGCTGGGAATATGTTCGAGTCGTGTCGAGTCGACTTGTTAAAAATTCATACATAATTGTTTCTACGCAGTTGGGTTGTATCGAATATTTTTTCCACCCTAACAAATTCTGAAAATTTTACCGAAATCGAAAGGGGTCGGGACCAGAGAGTTTAACTTTCCCGTGAAGTTGCTGTATATACAAATATTAGCATGAGATGTTTAATAATATAAGGTTACTAATAATGTTAAAAAGGTATAAGGTATTACTTCCAGTGCAGTATAAATTTGAGCAACATAATATGCTATATGACAACAAATAACATGAGGTGAAGTATTGAGCTTTTGTTAATAATAACAAACTATCTATTATGGATTTATTTATGGGAAGATGCTGGTAGTAAAAGATGGAATAATAATATTGAATTTGTAGTTTAAATAAAAAAGATTAATTCTGATTAAATCTGTCTTTAGAATTTAATCGTAATCTTTTACTGAGTACGTGAGAAAAAAAAACTGTAAAATCGAAAGAAAATTGAGCTCCGAGGAGAATTTTGAACCTTGGAAAATTTGAAAAATAAATAGTGGAGATAAATCGATTTTAAGATTGCTTTGATATAATAATGTTATGTATTCAGTCTTGACACCGCATCTTAAATTATACATTTGAATGAGTATCGAGTGGGTGGGTGTTGAAATTTTAATTACATCACAATCGAGCCCTTACGATATAATGGAATAAGACAACGCCAAAAATTAAAGTAGCCGCAATTTAACTAAATTAAAAATAAGTAAATCAATAAATCTGTGTTATCGGAAAATTTTCAAATAAAAAATGTAACTTCCCTTACGTTTTTTTGTAGTAAAGTGAAATTAATAATATTATAAAATTAAATTAAGCTTACACATAATTAAAAATGAATACATATATTTAATATTTAATAGTTAAATATAATATCAAGATAAGGAAACGAAGGAAATATTTGAATAATGACCATTTTTTCATCAATCCAATAATTAATTATCGACTTCAAATTATATCATTACCTAATAATTAATCCGAAATTAATACATAATCAATTTTTCCGTAATTCGTTTCGCCGCTGGTAAATTTTTGGTTTTCCAATTGAAATTTTTTATTATTTCCTGCATGTTGCACCTGTTACTAAATTTTTCTGAGTTACCTACATTTTTCGGCCAATAAAAGGTATAATAATATTATACTTTTTTATTTTATTTCGTAAATTAAAATGTTTCCCCTTTATTTTGACCGTGTGTAGGTAGGGTGGTCCTTTTAATTGATACACCTAAATATCTGGGCAAGGAAGTGTTTCAGCACATTCTCAGAATAAAACTGTTTTCCTTGCTTAAAAACCCTCTAGAAACTGAACGACTATTTTATAAAGTATTTATCCTAAAATGCACCGTTTTCGATATATTCAGGTGTTTCATTTTAATAGAACCACTCTGTATATTCAATGCAATTATATATAATAATTTCATTCATTGAGAATTAACGAGGATAACACTTATAAATGAATGGTTTTTATAGTATTATTGTATCGAATGAAAAAGCAGTAAACCAGGGGTCGGCAAACGATAACGGTTGATTCGTTTATGCTTCATTGACAGACTCTCGTCGGTTTGGTTTTTGGATCATAATTATTCTCATTAATAAGCCTGATTTTAATTTGTGTAAACAAATTGGAAATTAGGTACGTAATTTTCCAAACCCTAAAAACTTACCTTTTCATACTAAGTACTTATTCAAACAATTGAAGAATTGTTTAGGTCAAGTTTCAATAATTAAACCAAAGAAACAACATCATGAATCGTACACAAAATCAGTGATTGTAGTATATAAGATGTCAGTAATTAAAGAATAGAGTGTAGTTTAATTTCAAATTTAATTCTTTAGAATAGAAAGATTTCTGGCTACTGAATTAAATTATATTCACATAAGAACAAATTTTTACGATAAAACGGTAGACTAGGCGTTTAGTTTATAAAACAAATATTATTACATGAATATAGATACCTTAACTTACCTCCAATACATTATAACTAGGGTTGCCACGTGTCCTACTTTCGGGAGGACAGTCCTACTTTAGAACAAGCATGTCCTAAGTCCTACTTTATTAATAAAATGTCCTACTTTATATAAAACTCATATTTTGCTTTCTATCCTTATACCAATAAACTTCAATAAACGATGAAGGACTTTATTTTTATTAATTTTTGTGATTGTCGAATTTATTTTTATGTCGAAATATTGGTATCAATT
>JANTOP010030382.1:0-11796 GCA_027564815.1 Symmerus nobilis | reverse complement strand
TAACTTTTTTGTTTTTTCGAATTTTGCAAAAATATTTTAGGACAATGTTCTTGAGATACTAATGCATTCAAAAATTCAAATAAAAAAAAATTCGAAAAAAAATTGTATTCAAAGTAGAATAGTACTTACCTTAATCAAATCGTTGTCAATAGCTGTATCTCTCTACAGTCCAGGCGGTTAACGCGCGTTCTCTAGATATGATGGTTCTGATGCGGGTACAGGTTCGATTCCCAGTGTACCCAAGTAAGTTTAGAAATTTAATTTCAATATGAAAGACATTGAAATATAAAAATCTAATTACATCATTAAACTATAAATGGAAAGTACTTTCCAAGTATAAAGAGAAAAAACACACTAAATTCTTTTTTCCTAAAAAAATATCACACCCTATATCAGCTATTTATTTCTATTATAAGGCCTTTTCCCCCTGTATAGCAAGGAATACTCTAATATAATGCTAAATTAAGCCCTATATACCGTCCAGATTGTATGAGAAAAGTGCCGATATACGGCCGATATAGGGAACTCATTTAGCATTATATCTTCTCGATATAAGGCTACAATGTTACTTGGGTTTCCTTCGGCCGGAAAAATATGTAAAACCGCAGAAAGTTGCTTTGACAGTTAGGTAAACATACAAAAATTAAGTATTTCGGAAAAGTTGACATTTCTCTAACGGCTCGCAAGGAGAAATTTGATACGGATTTCCGGATAATGCTCTTCGGATCCAAAAAAATGTAATGATGCAGGAAATTCCTAAATTAGTTGAGGAAAGATACAAAAATATCAAAACTGATAATTTCGTACAAAAGCTCTGCGATTTGGAATTGAATTTTTATCCTATTCATTAAATTTAAGTGAAACAAGGAATTTTCGCAGAAACTTTCGAACTTATTGCAGTTTTTTACGTTTAAAAATCTATTTTCTATTCAAATAACGATGCTTTAACAAAATTTAAACTATTTCCAAAATAAAGCTTTAAAAATCTCGAACGCTCATTGAAAGCTTAAAATTAAAAAGCCAAATTAATTTAAAATGTTAGGCCAATAAACGAATTTGTCAAGAAAAGTGCAAACAAGGACTATGAATGCCTTTGAAATAATTTGCCTTCAATTCAATTTATTAAAACTTTCGTAGAGTTTTTAATTTTCGACGTAACTTTTAAGCAAAACCTTCCGATAAAATAGATTTGATAATGAACAAAAATTATATTTTAATTAAAAGCTTGGGATAAGCTTTTGAAAGTTTCGTAAAGCTCTCTTAAAGGGATAGAAAATAGATTTTAAAATGCATAATTTTCTGATTTCTTTTAAATTTAATAATTGGGAGAAAATCAGATTCCATACTGCTTAAAATAATATTTTAATTAAAAGCTTTCGATGAGCTTTTACCCTTTTTCAGAAAATCTTCAAATTCACTTATTTTAAATTATTAGGATGAAAAATAAATTTCAATGCGTATAAACTATTATCCGATACGATACTTCCACGTCGATGGAGAGTATACATCTTAGTAATAAATATCAAATGATAAAAAATTATTAAAATTATTCAAAGTTATTAAATAAAATAATTTGAGTTAGCAATTTGCAGCAATAAAAATTGGTTACGATTTTATGGTATCTCAGGCGTATTCTGCGCCTTCTGCGCATTAGACGACTCATTAAAAATGACATTTAAGTCACTTAAGGGGGGCGATACATGTAACTGCCTGAATTTTGACCGTTTTTCAGCGACTTATTTAAGAAGAAAAACGAGTACTACGAACGAACTGAAGGACTTCTGTATGGCCCTGGAATCGCTGACTAGTTGATAAGTCACTGTAATCATAGAGTTTCTGTGTGTCAAAACTTTAAACGCGTTTTTCCCGAAACTACTTTTTTTTAAATTGGCGGGCAAGATAAAAAAATCAAAAAGTTCTCAACCGATTCTTATGAAATTTGGCACACGTCTTCTCTATAGTATTAGCTTCTAGTTGAACCTCAAAAATACCAAAGAAATTTTCAAAAATTGCCATTTTTAACCCAAAAACCATCGAAAAAAGTGTGAAAGATCGGACTTCTGTACTCGGTCTTCTGCACTCGGCGTGCCTCAGAATATAATTAGTAAACAAACTGAATTTAAAAACGATTCATTTATTCCTTCCCTTTTAAATAAGCCTCTGAAAAACGGTCAAAATTCAGGCGGTTACATGTATCGCCCCCCTTAAATATCATTTTTAATGGCAAATGAATCTCATTGCTGATTGACATTGCTAACATTGCAAATTTTAGACCGATATCTCTAATACCAGTACTTGTAAAAGTTATTAATGCTGTGGTTAAATAAAGAATCGACATCTGGGTCACTTCAGAAGGCATTATCCCAATCAGATCGTATGCATATCAAAAAGGTAAATCTACCACATTCAGCATCAATGATATTTTACAAATGCTTAAGAACTTTAGCGATGCAAAGCTGAACAGTTACGTCGCCTCCCTAGACATAGACAAGGCCTATGACAGAGTTAATCTTTCTAAACTCGCAGGAGAGCTTTGGCGAATGAAAAGTCCCGAACATGAAACTAATTGGATGCTCAACTTTTTCAAAGAACGATATCTTTAAGAAAGAACTAAGATTGGGTTCTGAGGAAATAAAAATCCACTTTGGAATCCCCCAGGGAAGTGCACTTAGCCCTCTTGCCTTCAATCTCTATACTACCGTTTTCCATGAAATCCAAGATGAAAAGACTGCTTTGTTTCAGTACGCCGATGATTTCTTTATGATCTCGGCTGATAAGAACAAAGTCAACGCCTTACGGAATTTGGAGAACAAACTGAACTGCTTTCTGAAAATTGCTAAAAGTCTTGATCTGAACATAAACACGCAAAAATCACTTTATGGCTACTGAGAGACGTAATCGTGTCAGTATCCCAACATGTAATGTAAACGGGGTTCAAATTTCTCGGGCAACTTTTCAGTAGCAACCAATCATGTAACGCGCGTATCCAAGAATCTTCGCGCCCGGCAACTAAAGCCATAAAAATCTTTAAAATTCTCTGTTTTCCGCATGGAGGTCTGCATCCAAACCTTGCTTTGAATCTGTATAAAGCTTTATTCAGATCTAAACACGAATATGCAAGGTCTTCAACCCTGAATGCGTCAAATGCTGCCACTCATAGAATTGGCACCGTCCAAAATGTGGCACTAAGAAAGTGCCTCGGTCTAACACCCTCCACTCCTGTGCAGACTATTTATTCGCTTGCGGGCGAGCTACCACCATGGTACAGAGCTCTCTATCTTACTGGGAAGGAATTATGTAAAATTTTCTATCTCAACACCCCAATTAAAATAAATCTATCTCTAACTGGATCTATCCGAACTTGCTACGATGTAGCTCTCCAGAAATTTAGTCATATACTCCAGAACATCTTCACTTATCGTAAAATATGGGTGCCAAAGAACATGACAGTTGATATCAAATTTTTTGGACCCTCTGGCCACAACAAAACATCTGCTACACGTAAAATAGTGTCAAACTTGTATGAAAACGTTGTTGAAAGACTAATCGCTGATGGCTTTCACATCCTTGCTACGGGTGCCTCTGTATCTTCTTCAATGTCTCGCATGGCATGCGTTGACATATCTATGCCAGACCTGCCCGACAAGGCAGAACGTGTTATGCGAAGGATGTCCTCCTTCAGTGCTGAACTAGCGGCAATTTGTATTGCAATCATAGAACGCAATTTATGCAAATTTGCTATGTTGACTGACAGCCTGAGTGGCTGCTTGGCCATAGCCAATAATTCCCAGGTCGTAGTGGTAGTGGTTCCCAGGGCATTACCAATGAAAGAGCTGACATAGCAGCCAAAAACGCTCTAATTGTTGGAATAACGTCTCACACCTCACTATCTATTGATGAGGCTTATGCCGAACTGAAAACTGAGGTTTGGCGTTTATGGCAAAAGGAATTCGAGGAGTTGTCCAGGAAAACTGGATCCTTTTTTAGCAAAATTTTTCCCAATGTAGCCTCGACCCCTTGGTTCTCCAACTCAGCTTGGAGACCTAAACACATAAAAACTATTAATCGTCTTTACAATAACCATTCGTACAACAAGCACTATCTTTACAAAATCAAGGCTGAAGGGAGTCCTCTTTGTGAGACATGTAGTGTCACTGAGGACAATGAACACTTGCTTTTTTCGTGTATCAGGTTCTCTTCTATTCGCGCTAAATATAGCTTTTCTGGGGTCGATTCCTGAATTCAGGATTTTAGGAAAGATAATTTTTTTTATTGCAAATGATTAATTTTCCTTTAGCGAATAATTTATTATGTTTGTTCAGCAATAATTCAAAAAATATCAATTTTCTAACAAACTATTCGTAACAAATTAACATTTTAAAAATTGATAGCCAGAGAAACGGTGAGACAGAAAATCCCAACTAAAAATATGCCTTGCAACGCAGTTTTTACTTTCTTTTTGAATTTTCTTGTAAGGCTTTAGTTGCCAAATTTATTTTTCCAATTTTCTGGCTACCTTTTTGACGCATTTATTTATGCACATTTTTAAAATTCCTTTCTAATTTTTTCTTTCACGCACGAAATTTTGAATTGATGGTTTTTTCGCCAAATTTTTCAAAATTCGGAAAATTTTTGAATATTTATTTAAATTGTGGATTGCCAAAATTTCTATGGACCATACTGTGAAATATCTTCCGTTGCAGCAAATTGTTCACACTTTTAGTTTAAATTATTAGAACTGAATTTGGTCCTCCTGAGTTAGATGTTTAACTTTTCTTCTGACTTATAGTTGCATGGTAAGAAGGAAGTAGAAATCGACTTACCGTACAGTTTTAATCTAAAATATGTCCTTCGTAAATTAATCCAATCCTGTTAATAAGTATTAAGCTACAATCTCTACTTAATTATCGGCATATTCTATTCTATTCTATATTTTTTTTTTATTTATAATTTTACTTTGTCAATGATTTAAAATATTCTGCAATTATTTTGTTTTGCTTCGAATGATATCATAAACATACACAAGTTTGATGATTAATGAAGAGGACATGATTATATTTACTATTTATAATGATTACTTTGTTTAATTGAATTATACCTGTTCATGTAATAATTAATGGATAAAAATAATAAATAAAAAAAAGTGGGGGACTTACTTAGGTGTTCTTGTCTATTCTCTACCAGCCAAATGCTGCACCTACAAAATGATTATTATAAACTCAATTTGTCAACGAAAATATGGGGCCCTAATGCATTTTTTCTTTCTACCCAAATTTACTTCGATGGATGACTAAACGGAACAGTGAACCCATCATGATTTTACGTTGAATTATATCTTCAATGGTTGAAATTTCATGAAACGTTAAAAACCTGGGTGCCCATTAAAAATACATTGATAAATGTCACTCCATTTCATAAATTACCAGGTCGTTTTCTTTTTCTAAATGGAAATTCTCATTTGTTATGAAGATGGAAACATTTTATACTCCCCCAACGTTCGGCTATAAAAATTGCTTGATAAATAACAATATACATAAAGAAAACAACATTCTTATAGCTAAACTTACATAAGTAATTGTCTTTTTATAAGATGTATATCGTCGTGTATATTGTGTATACCATAAAGCGCTCATAAAGCTTCACAAATTCAACTACTATTTATATCCAAACGTACAGAGGAGTTATGTAATTTAAAAAGACGTGTCTAAAGCTTGTCTCCTCTCGAACTGAATATTCTGCAGATTTTATTCTGTTGAATGAATGGAACAAATTTAAAAGTGAGGTATAATAATGGGATTGCGTGAGTTATACCCGTCGCGGGTTATGGAAGATCGTTTTATAAGCTGTACGGGATGTGTGTATGGAATTTTATAATAAAGTGAAGATTTATACTTATCCATTTTACTTTAATTTATGTAAGTCAATGAAATTCTTTTTTTCTTTTCGTTCTTTTATGGATAGTTAAATTCGTTTAAGTTTAAATTTAATAAACTATAAACCAGATAAATAAAATGTTTTTAGGCACATTTTAAACGAAACATTTAAAATGCTACTTTAAATGAGGAGTCAACAAATCGTTATGGATAACGACTTTTGTAGCCAGAGATTTTAATGATCTCGTACATTATGTTTCGAACTGAATTTCTTAGAAATTTTTGAGGACTGAGTATTAAAGGATTAATACATTGTTCACAAAATTGAAAGACACTTATGAATTGTAGAAAAATTGATTAGGGATTTATGAAAATATTATGAACATTGGATAATATTCGTTATAAAGTTAGTAAAATTCGAGAATAATCGGGGTTTAATTGAGATCGAAAAATGTTCGTGGGAGACACGCAAGGGCACAACATTTGTGTTCTACCAACACAAGTTCTACACATTTGTAGCTGACCCATAAGAAGAGTAATAAAAATACTTTTAAAAAAAAGAACCAGTAAGGAAAAATACTGTCAATTGTTAACTGTCAATTAAATTATTTCGAATATTCTGAACAAATCCCGAACTTTTTCAACCGCTACATTCCCTGGATTCTTTCGATTATTGTCTTACCACTACCGATTTTTCCTCGAACATTCTCGAGTTATTTCCGACCATTTATAACTATTCCCACAATTCCAGGATTGGTGATTGTGGTGAGAGGAATTTCATTCAGGAATATATTGACATTTGAGATTTGGAACAGGAGTTTAGAATATTTAAATCAAGGTACCCAGTGCTTAGCACTAATTGCACTTTTATACCCTCATACACAAATAAAGATAATTAAAATTAAGAGGGGAATTTTTACTTAAAGCTTTTAGTTAAAATTTAACTTGATATATCTTGCAATCTATTTTCTATCCGAACAATTGATATTTCAATTAAACCTGCAAGTTTCCAAAAAAAAGCTTTGAAAAAGCTTAAAAACTAAAAGAAAGCTACCTTTAAGCAGTGGCGTGCAGACTAATGCGCAGAAGGCGCAGAGCACACCTGAAATATGATCCAATCTCTCATATAAGTGTTGATTGAACTTAAAGTGAAAGTCAATAAAACAAAATCATCCATAAACTGACTTATTGAATTTTTTCAAAATTTTTATATATTCTCGAAATTTGTTGATTTTCTCGAAATTTCCCGAAATTTCCTTAATTTTTTTTTAACTTTCAACGTTCCAAGTGTTTTAGTTGGGTACTTCGACTTCAAATGACGATGAAATTTTGTTCAAAGTTATGAGGTTTTTGGAATTTGGAATAAAGCTTCAGAACTTAAAGCTTTATTTGAGCTTTCAAAAGTTTCAAAAGTTTTTCGAGGAAAATTTCAAATTCGATTCAAAATTTAGTAATCGGATGAGATGTAGATTCCAAAGAAATAAAATAAAATTCGTATTAAAAGCTCTTAGTGAACTTTCGGGACTTCAATGAAGCTTTTTTGAATAAATATGAAATATCGTTGGAGTAAAAAATTATTTGGCAGAAAAATATGTTACAAAACGATAACATCATATTCCAAACCTAAGCTTTTTTGGAGATTTTCCTATTTTGAAAAGCTTTTGGAGGCAAATTTCCGATTTGATTAAATTTTCAGTATGAAAAGTAGGTTCCAAGTAATTAAAAATAAAATTTGTATCAAAAGCTCTAAATGAGCTTTGGTGAGTGTAATTGAGTTTCTTACAGAAAATTCGAAATTTAGATTTAAAATAGATTTCAACACGTATAAAATTACATCCTACGCTTTAAGCATTCTTTGAAATTTCAAATTTTTCAAAAGTTTTTGGGGAAAACTTTAAATTTTAATTAAATTTAATTATTCGAATAAAAACCAGATCTCTAACTGAATAAAATAAACATTTAAATAACAGCTTCTATCAAGCTTTGAGGTCATCAATAAAGTTTTTTTTGAGAAAAGTCAAAATTTCGTTACGGAAAAATGATTTGGATAAAAAAAATATCTCAAACTGAAAGCTTTCTTTAAGCTTTTGTAATAAAACTTCAGATATAATTAATCAAATAAAAAGAGTGAATTTCCCTTGTAATTTTCTTTACTTTACGACCTGCATTTTCCACGGATTTTCTTCCGGACTTGGAAAATGGAATGAAAAAATTGATTTATCAAAATTAAAAAACAATCAACCCCCGAATTTTGGAAAGGGTTGAAGAGGGGCGTGATTATTCAAAAGACCACTTTTCCGAAAAAATTGGTTATAATTTTCCAGGAAATTTTAAATTTTAACATTTCGCTTGCAGATAATTTAACGGATGGTTTAATAAAAGTAATGAGATAAAAAAGTTAAAGGGTTATGTAACACATTTGTATTTTTTAAATAACTTCAAGAAATGGTCATTTATTTTCGGAACCATTACATTACATTAATTAGGTCCTCGTAGGTAAACTTTCTGTAGAGAGAGTTATAGCCATTGGAAGTGTATTTAAAAGTACGAAACAAAATGCAATGAAACTAATAAAGGTGGTAAGTTCACACCTAATAGAGATATTGACCGCACGCCACTGCATTTATGGCCCCGGAATAAATGATTCTATGTAATCCGTCAAAATATAGACTCAAAACTTTAAACGTGACTATCTCGGAATCATGTTATTCCAAAACTGACGATGCACGTGGGCACGATATCTCGAAAGCTTAAGTTTAGGATACAATTTTATACGAGTTATAATCTATTTTCCAAGCAATAAATTTGTTTAGCACGAAAATGGAAAAGATCGTACAAAGCTCTACAATAATCTTTAAAGCTCAGGGAAAGCTTCCAAAAAAGCTCTGTGAAACATAATAAACACAAGAAAACTGTAAGGTCATATAATTTGTTATATACAATATTTATCCATTAAATGAAATTGTTTTGTACCAGAAAAAATGTTTTCGTACAAAGCTCTGGAAAAATCTTTTAAGCTCATCGAAAGATTTTAATTAAAACTTCATTTTATACATTTTACAATCCATTTTTTATTTACTTAAATATTACTTCAAAATATTCGGTTATATTTTCCATAAAAAGCTTTCAAGAGCTTAAAAAGCTTAGTGAAAGCTTTATGTTTAAGACATTTTATTCGTATTCAAATCACTAAATCTTTGTGAAACTGTCCATATGTAAGATAAGTAGGTAAGATTATGGTTAGAAAATGGGTAAACAAATAATTGAAAAGTTTAACAATATTTAATAAACATATGATATATACATAGATACAAGCTTAACAGACATCATATATTCAAATTAACATCAAATTATCAGTTTCAACGTTGGGAAGTTTTCTAAAATTATCTTCCCGAAATCAATGGTACGTCACTGCCAATACCAGAGTTTAACATTTCGTAATCTAACAGATATGCTTACTGAATATCGTCCGTGGTTAAATTTGTTCAATTAAAATAAACGAGCCGATTACTAATAATATAATTTCCCCATAAGACTTATTCAATTCGTAAATTTGAAACGAAATTTCTTTTAAGAAGAGATGGACATATCATTACGCATTTTATGATCCTTTTTTAGTTGAAATTATTTCTATTAATGGAAAAAATTCTGTTGAGGGCCATTTTCTTACAGCGGTTTATATGGGGTAATTCTGTAATTCTTTTAAAGCTCGTTTAATTTAATTTAACAGAGTTCACCTCAAATCGTATTCAGTAAATATTTCTGTTAGTTTACGAAACGTCTAACTCTGGTTTAATTAAATGCCAGTAGGACTGGAACTGATATTCTAAATGACTATTCGTACGATTCGTATATTTTGATGATCCCCTCCTTTCAGATTCGTAAAAACTCACCTGTCACAATCTAATATGAATATTGTAAAATATTATAAATGAAAGAAAGATCTGAAAATGTTCATTTAAACATTTTTATTCAAATTTTATAAAAATCAGACAATTTTAAAATTTTAAAATCGGTTTTTAAAATCAGTTACCAGAGTCTCATTTTAGATTTGGATTTTTCAAAAAATTGGTAATGTCTCAGTTCACGGAGTCGTTCAATGTCTCTGAAATAGGTATATTACTTTTGAGGGGAAAATGTTTTGGAAAATCCGGGTGAAATTCGGAAACATTGTTGGGAAAAGTCGGAATGTCACATTCTGTTAGCGGCAAAGTTATCAAAATATAGCAGAAATTTTGAGTAAGAGTAGAAAGACTCCCAGAAAGTAGTATAAAAAATTGAGATCTGGGTGTGGAAAGATCTGAAAAAAGCCGCTCAAATTTTAGGAAATGTCAGTAAAAGTCGGAGATGGACGGAAAATATTGAAAAATGTATAAAAATTAACAATTTGAAAAGTCCGTAAATTTAAACAAAACCGTGTTTATATCAGAAAATTCGAAAAAATATATAAACAAGTCGAGGAAACTGGAAGTAAATCAGAAAAGTCGAGAAATTGGGCGAAAGTATCGGAAAACTCGAGGAAGAGGATAGTCGAGGAAAAGGAATTCGCGAAAGGGAGAACAATAATCGAGAAAAATAATAATGTGAGAAGTCGAGAGAGAATTGGCGTTCTCATCACTTTCTCTACCGTCCCTGACTTTTATCGACGCTTTCCGATTTTTTTAAACGTTAGTACCGCCTTTCCGAAATTGTCAAAAGATTCTCAATTTTTCTGAACTCCTATTCTGATTTTAATTGACTATGCCCATTTTTTTTTTCGGTCACTGTAAATGTTTTAAGACATTCTGGGAAGATCTGCATCGATTCCGGGAAAAATATCGGAGCATTTCATAAAAATCGGAGAAATATGGCGAAATGTTATACAAGAAATTGGAGAAATATACGCGAAATAATGAATGGATGAGTGAGAATTTGAGAAATTCAAGATTACAAGTTCTTTATCATTCGATTAGTAACGAATTGCGAAATGTAACAAAACGAAACATCTTATTACTCTTACCCCTAAAAACAATCCTTTATTATCCAATGTTAACAATGCCAAATATCGTCTAAAATTATATGATTTCTAAATAAAATTATTAATTAAATATTTGTCATAGATTATAATTTACTATGCTACTTAATGTGGCGCCATAAAACCAGATTTCAATCACACTAAATACGAAAATAATAAAATTATAGAGGAAAAAAAACCACCGATATTTTTTGCATTGTAAAAATTTTGAACGGTAAGTGTTTTTCTGCCCCATAAAATATCAAGCAGAGAGTCAGTCAGCAGATAAATTTAGAAGTTAGAAAAAAAGCCATTAGGAAAATGTTAATCTGTTAATTTAACTACATAATTTGTAGGCTTTTTTTTATAACCAGAATATTATTTAGATCTAATTTCATTATAAACTTCTGTGATTATAAATTTTTAATCTTTTTTCTTGTAATATAAAATTATAATTTGAAATCAGTTTTATTACTTATTTATTTCTTTTATTTTTTTTTTTTCGTCAATGCTATTAATTTGTTTGTCGGGCAATTTAATAAATTCAAATTAAATTAAAATTATATAAAAAACAGATAAATATTATAGGAATAATAATTAACCATTAAATGACCAATGTTGTGAAAAATCCTCCTTCCATTCTGTTAAATTAACAGAACGGATTTCAGGCGATAAAATTCATGTAATGAGTTAAGTTATTGTGATACCCCAGTTTTTCAATTATTAGCTGACAGGAAAAAAAGTATATTTATCAACGAACAAAAAAAAGTATTTAAATGTAATTAAATACTAAAAATGTTAGCACAGAATCGATTAATTAACAAAAATTTGCATTGTACATTGTAATACGAATCAGTACCCGAATTTTGTGCACATACTTTGCAACATTTTCAATTTTCATTGACTATTTTTTGAATTAGTTGTAAAACT
>JANTOP010030371.1:0-11798 GCA_027564815.1 Symmerus nobilis | reverse complement strand
TTTTTTTTTGAAAAAATTTAAAATATGTTCTTTATAAGTTACTCTTTTATGTACAAATAGTAATTATAAATATTAATGATTACATATAGTTAAAATAAATTAATAAAAAAATAGCTTTTTTTCGACCGCTTGACTAGAAGTAAGCCCTTAATGCATAGATCTATGCATTAATTATGCATTAAATGTCACTTTTTTTTGAGCTGGGTATACAATAAATGTCACATTTTTTTTTTTGCTGGGATGTAACGTGATATATGTGTATAGATATGTGCATATATAATACATAATAATTTTCATGTATTATCTTTAAGTTTATTAATGTTCGTTAAAGTATTTTATAATGTAGAATAATAAAGGCATAAAATAACGCGCTAAAATCACATGGCAGATGCGAGAAGTTACGGCCAATTAATTTTTTCCTAACATTATTTCATAAACAGAAATTATCAAACAATCTCAATCAATCTACTATGTTCATTCCTTTAATCAAACAATCAATAGTGATCATAAATTAAATGAGTGATAACTTATCATATTCTGGGTTTGATAAATCTGCTTGATTGGTTTAGTAATTAGATAGGTTAGAAAAAAAATGTGCCCTTTTCAATATACAATATATTCGGATTCTTAATCTAAAAATATTAAATTGTTTCTTTTTATTTTTCTCATCTACCCCCTTATTTACGAAATATAAATTTCAAGTTTTCAAAATTTTAGTACGATTATTTGAAATGCGTCGGTTCAACCGTCATTCTAGTGTTTTTAAATTGGAATTGCTCTGGAACGAATGGTCAGAAAGGGGTACTGTAAAGGAATATGACAATTATTTTAAAGAGTAAAACCCGAATCTACAAAATTACATGTTTTTAAATTCAATCTACCTAATTCTGTATGAAATAATCACATGTATCATTGAACAATGGAGGTATTATATACGGATACGGCCTAACAAATCAAAAATGTATCATTTTGTGCTTACTGTGACGTGTGTTCTACTCAAGGCAGTTGAATTTTGTATTAACAGTTACATGAAATATTTATTCATGTTAAACATTTATAATTTCGCTACTGAACAATTCTCTCTCGTATTCTCTCGTAACCGGTTCTTAATTGTTATTTTGAGTAAAAGGAGGGTGTAAGGTAAAGGCAGGTATATGATACAAAAAATTTGTATGCGATTGATATGAAAGGGCTGGGGCCTCTATTGAACACACATTTTCAAACATTTTTGTTGTTCCTTAATTTTTGTTCAATCACATCAATGAACAACATACAAAAAGAAAAAAATATGCCATTCTATTCGTTTACGATTTTTCGCTATTTTATGAAAACAATATAAAATCTCTTTGTCTTAAAAATACTGAATTTTTAAATTAAAAAATATATAATGTGAGAAAACGATACTTTTTAACTTATTTAAATTAAAATCGAATCGAAATGTTAAATTCTTTTCAGGAACCTGAACTTATAATTTTTTTTAAATACATTTTAGTCTTAAATACTTTTTCCCATAACTGCACTTATTAAGAATGGATAAACTTGGCTTTCGGTTCAAACAATAGGATGTGTTTGATATATTTTATCATAAAATAGAAACAAACAAAATAAAATGAACAGTTGATCATTTTTACAATCAATCATAAATATTATTTACGGGCATGATCATTGATCATTCTATATTGTTCACATAACAGAAATGAGTAAATTGATTAGATTGATTTTTCATGTCTCGTGTTTGATCAATATAATCATCATCATGCAGTCCATCATCAATTTTCTTTTCATATTATTTTGTTTTCAGGTTATAATTTTTTTAATAATAAATTAAATATCAATTGAAAAAGGGCGACGACGATAGCGATCAGCAACGTCATTAAAATTGTATTGAAAATTTCAATTAAATTGAATAAAAATTTAAATTTGGAATTAATACGTATCAATTAAAATGGTATTCAGTGTTCAATTGGACATGAAAACGGAGTGCAACTATTTTTACACTATATTTAACGCCCGTATATATCCTAAATTCATTTTTTTATTTTCTGAAAATTAATGACGTACAGAAAATATAAGAAAGAGAAAGAATGCAAGATGATTTTGATTTCAATTTAACTAAAAAAAAACGTAATGATAGTAAAATATCATGTACACGATAATTTAATGCCATTCGATTATAATAATCGGAACTGACTTAAATCCCCACACATAGGTTGTAAACCTTGTAGAGATGGACCTTTATAGCTGAGCTATACTGGTTTGGATTCGAATCGAATCCAAACGAATCCTATCTTTTTTCATTATACTTTTCGATTAGATCGAAAAATATATTTCGTCGACATTCTCAACGAAATGATCATGTATGAGTTTGGTTGAGAATCATCAAAACAGTCATCAAAATAAATAAGCTTTAACTGAGAAAAATTAGCTTTAATATTTCTGTAGATGCGCATTTAATTAGAAGTCATATTTTTTACTTTTTGTTTAATGGCATGTAAAAATTGTATATTATTTGGAAAAATGAATAATAATTTATAAGGCAAATATTAACTAAATTGCATTTTGTACCTATAATTCCATCATATATTGCGTAATAAAGAAAGGTATAGATTTTATCATTTGAATAATTGAAAATGAATATAAACGAAAGATTATTTCCAAGTTCTTGACTATTTCGACTCTCTTGATTCTCATGAGTTTTTCTCTCTTATAACTTATCCCTACACAATCAACGAATATCAGTTAAATTTAACAACACTAACTATCGCTTCATTACGAACGCTATCAAATAGCATTCTGTTTGACATTTTGCTCAGATGTTCAGTTTAGACTTGGAAAGAAAAGCAAGAAATGCAATGAGTGCAAGAAACATATTTGGCAAAGTTTTATATTTATTATAAATTTATACAATATTTAATGTTTTGACAAAACTATTTTTTTTATCAAATTTACAATTAGTAAGTGTTTACGGGAATCGGGAATTGTGGTGATCAATTCGAAAAAGAATCATAAATAAAAATAGATAACACATCATCACAAAAAACAATGAATTGGGAAAATTACAGTAAGTTCTAACCATCCGGAACATTTTTTGTACGTCAATGCCCCCCATACCTTACTAGAATGGGTTCGTTTTTTTGTTTGGAATATTTTTATAAATAATTAAATATAAAGGTGAAACTAATGAGATCACCTACATAATGCAACCGAATTAGCTTTATAAAATGATTCATTCACCGTTCATCGGCATTTATTGATTTTTGTTTATTGCGGTTAATCAGCTGTTATTTACGAGAAAAAGCACATCCCGTATGGGAAACAAATATTCTTACACAAGTTTTGTAAGAAATATTAAATTAAATCATGATTCAAATAATTGTTTGTAGTGTATAACTTACTATATCAATGTTTTCAATTAATAAACAATTTCTTTATCCCTGCGATGCGATAAATACCTCTATTACTATGTAGATAATTTATTATTTTGATTTGATAACAAAATCATAGAATAAAATGAATTACATTGGTGAAGGCGTTTTTAGTTGTATGATTTGATCATTTTATTTATTTAATACTTTATGATTCAAGGTTTCTGGGATTCCGTTTCCGGTACTCGTCAAAATGAATGTACATTTTGGTTCAACCAAGATATCAAAACGGTACGTATGCATGTGCATCCAGTTAAAACTTATAAAAAGAAATACCGCCAAATTAGTGGTCAATACTACATTTGCATAACCATCTTCAAAGCTTGATTTTAATTACCTTGAATTGATATCAGGCATAATTATCAAGAATAAATGTTCTAGATTAGAAATTGGTTTGGTTTGGCTGCAATTTAATTGCTTGAGAATTATCCATCGCTGATATATAGAGATATCAACAAAATTTCTTCAAATTTTCAACAAAGAATTCAACAACAACTGATTATATTTACTCAGCCAAACGTTACACTCTCACCAAGAATAATATAACTGCGGAGATATCGCACTCATATAAAAATCATCCCATATATATTTGTAGGACCGATTTCAAAATAGTAGGGCCCATATAACGATAATATTTTTATATGAACGCGCGCGACTTGGCTCAATCGATGTTTCTCCATCCCGGAACCATCCCGGGAAAATGTGATTGAATTTTTAAAATTTATTGTTCTGAAATTTCTAGTTGACCATTTTTTGGTTTTAGGGCTGAACTACCCCCCAACATGAAATATCTGTTTCTTGCCTTAGAAATCTATAGTTTACCTTCTCCGGGATGGTTTATTGAACTTTAGTGTTCCCCAGCACTGATTGGTTAATAACACTGATTTTTGACAGATACCGAACAACATTGCCATACGCTACTTTGGTCGGCCAATCTTTAGGCTGGTCGTCTACTGGATGCGTATTCGTCTGACTAAACAATCCCTTTATTGTGCGATTAATCCCTTTATATGGGAAATGCGTACACCGCGTCCATTACATACGATTCAAGTCGTACGATTTCATCCGACTAGCGACTTGGATCCCGTTTGAATGGGATTTAGTTGGACAACTTGATACGACTGCTCTTGTCAATATGTTATTAATAATTTTATATCGAGTAGTAAGTTATTATTTAAATATTATGAGAAAGAAGTACAAAGTACAAATTTTAAAAATATCCGGCTCAAAATGCAACGATATGGTAAGAAAAATTATTTAGTCTGACGAAAGAAAAATGAATTAGTTGCTTCTAATGGACGACCTACAGTCGGTTCAAATTCATTCGACTAGTCCGTAATACGGACGACTGCTTAGTCGGTCGAATACGCATCTAACGGACGACCAGCTTTATTGTACAGGTTTCCTATCGTATCATATGATTTGCATGGGCCCCATATAATTCGTATAGAAAATTGAAAAATGCACCGAAAAATCGACGACAAAAAAATTTGAAAATTTGAATTTATTTTTTAACATTTTTTGTTGTGTGAACGCCTCCAAGTATCTAGTATCAATCGATAGCTATTTCCATTCTCTATCCAACAAAAAGGTTAAACTTGTAAATTTCTTCTCCCCCAAGGGGCAAGACACGATTTTCTGATCAATTTATTTTTAGTCCAAGAGGCGTGAAAGGGTTAACTTTTTCAAAGTTTTTTCATTTTGTATTGTATTGTATTGTATTGAGCAACTTTCGTAGAACACAATTTTTCACCTCCGAACCAAATTTTCGACAATCGGCGATCAAAAGTCAAAATGTCACATTTTCGAGAGTTTTGTGGGTACCTTTTTTGTTGAAAAAATTGACTTTTTTATTAAGAGGGCTAGCGAAAAAAATCTAACGTCAATCGATTGCTACATGAATTCCAATCACTTGAGCAAATTGTGTTACTCAGCAACTACATATTGTGTTGAGCAACTACATATTGTGTTACTCATCAATGTAGGCAACAACTTTGTAGTACATTACTTTCCGATCCCACGCAACCGAAGATAGGATAGTTTTTATCACGATTAGTGAACGTCAATTTTTTTTATTTCGAATTTAAGGTTTTTTATAGAGAAAGGGTTGAATTCACTTATAAGTTCTTTAAATTTTCAATGAATGAGTTCAGTGAGAGTTATAGAATTTCCGTCAAACAATCTTATTTTTAGGTTGTGTAAGTATACAATAGATAGACGCTATGTTTCAATTTAAAATTTTTATTTGATGGTCCAATGGTATATCATAAAGCGTTGAATTAAATTGAAATACTGCGAACAAATTAAATTTTATTCATCCACCCAACGTGACTCATAATGTAATCGATTTCTACTACAACACACAACGCCATCTGTTGACTATCAAAGAGATTTGGCGCGGAATGGAGTTCGCGGGGTTAGCAAGTATTGTTATACATTTTTTCCATTCAAATAAAATTTTTATTTGGATAGTATGATATTATCCATATAATCATAATCATATAGCTAAAAATCGTCGGATTATGCTGATAATTGAATATCCGGGTTGCAAACTACTTTCCAGGCGTACTCTTTTGAAGATCTTTTGTAATCCTTGATTTTAAGAAACAATTCTTTTTTAATAATTATGTACTAATAAAGCGCAGTAAAATATACTTTCCGTATCTCGTTTCCGCAGTAAATCATTACCTTCTTTATTTTTCCTTATCTCGTTTAGTTGTTTCGTTATTTAATTAAACTTAAAAATTACACAGGTCAACACGAATTTTGTGTCTGGGTTCTAGATGCCAGATTCTTATTTCTTCTATGTAACTAATTAAAGGAAAAATAGTTTTATTAAATAAATCTCCCATCATGCTGTCATTATAAAAAAAAAGCAAAAGCAAACTTTTTAAGAAATAAATGAAGGTCTTGGTTATTATTCTATGTATAGAATTAGAATTTTTTTATTTAATTATAAACTCAACAAATTTTTTTTTATTTCGTTGACTTGTGATATTAAAATACTTTTCATGTAATAAAGGGTAGTTCATCGGTTGGATTTGTTTTTAAAAAGAGTAAACTTTCCGATAAGTGATGGAAAATAATTTCAATCAAATGGTTGCCTAGGCTGGCTTGGTTCCTATTCTGTTACAAATTCGATGGTTTCAGGGCCAATTCCACGAATAGCTCGATAAATATTGTCCTTAAATGCCTGGATTGTTTCTGGATTAGATATCGATCTTTAACGGCATCTCACAAAAGAAGTGCAACAGCATCAAATTACAGCTTGGCGGAGGCAATGCAATATCACCAAAACGGCTGATTACAAGATTATTGAACTGAGTGCGCAAGATCGATTGTTGGATATGATTTTTCACAAAATCAATGTTAATTTCGCGTTGCTTTAAAGCCCATACAGACAAGCGATAACGATTCGGGTGGTTTTCTGATTCAATTCCTGAGATTGACCTTGTAAGCGAATAGTCCGAGTCGCTGATTATTTTATAAAAGACAGAGGTTACAGATGTATAACTTATAAATATTAGTTACCAAGCACTATTTTGTTATATTTCCTAGAGGGCTATTCATTGCTTTGATATTTTACTAGGTGGATTGGATATTTCGTCAAAATATGATGTTTATTTTATAGGTAAAATGAGTCACGAGTGGCTCCTGTTCTTAGGCGAACGAATATCAATTATTTATGAACTTAGTATGTTAATAAAATTTATATTCCTGGTGAAAATACATCTTGTAAAACATCCCATTCTCAGATTAATTATTATCATCACTTCCTGATGATTCTTGTTTGATTTGTTACTAACACAATTTTTGTTTATTCAAAGGTATGGATCCCTTTATGCCTACCGTAACACCGTTCCCCCGTTATGGACCAAGTTCATCCGCTTGCCTTATAACAAATAAACAAAATCGTACAATTATAACAAATCTTTATGGTGGCATACCAGAAACATTAATTTTAAACGTTATTGCTTGGGTTATATTCATCGTATTGTTTTCGGTGTTACGACAACAAGCTTGGGACTATGGACGATTGGCTTTGGTGAACAGTGGTGGTGAAAAGAAACGGTGGACACAAATATTTTATGCACCCGGTAACGAACCGGAAATCATGCCCGTCGAAAATCGCCCATCAAATGGATCAACGGTTGCATCACCAATTACATCACAGATGTCAATACAGTCAGCACATCAAGTTGATCGAGGATTTCTTTCCTGGTTTTGGGTAACATTAAAATTGAAAAAAGAACAAATTTTAATGCATAGTGGACCGGATGCTGTTCATTATCTATCTTTTCAACAACATTTAATGGTTGTAATGGCTATTATTACATTTTTCTCCTTAGCCCTTATATTACCGATAAATTTTCAAGGCACGTTAAGTGGGGATGTGAATTCCTTTGGTCATTCGACGCTTTCGAATTTGGAAGCGAATTCTCCATTACTTTGGATACATGTTCTTGTTGCGATCGGTTATGTACCTTTAGTAGTTTTAGTTATGCGACGGGCATCTGGTCGGAATGCATTTAAAACGGCTCCAACGCGCACAATTATGGCGACAAATATTTCCAGTGAAGATCGTCAGAAAGAGGCAATAAAAGATTATTTAACGGAACGATTTCCTGAACTTGGAATTGATGATATTCAATTGGCTTATAATTTATCTAAATTAACGGAAGTTAATGAAGAGTATGAGCAGATCAGAGATGCCCGTATTTATTGTGAAACGCACAAAGGACCTGGAATGCCGCCACTACGAGCGAGACCGAACTGCTTTACATGCAAAACGGTGGATGCGCTAGACTATTATCAAGAAAGGGAATTCCAACTTCACGGTGAGGTGGCTCGTTTAAGGGCCTCAGCTCTAAATGAACCATTAGGCATTGCTTTTATAACGGTCGCCACAACTCAGGCCGCCCAACAAATGATTGCACATTTTAAACCGGGTATTTATCGCGAATGGAATTTAACTTATGCCCCAGCTCCATCGGATTTATTTTGGGAAAATTTATCGGTTGGTTCGAGTCGATGGTATATTAAATGGGCTTGCGTTAATTTCTGTCTATTTTTGGTTTTATTTTTCATTACAACGCCCATTTACGTTGTGAATTTGTACGATAGAATGAGTGGAAATTCGTTAACAAAATTTAGTCCTTTGGTTTCAGAATTTCTGCCCACTCTTTTATTGTGGACAATGGCCGCGCTAATGCCGGTAATAGTTGCATTTTCCGATAAATGGTTGTCACATTGGACCCGTTCAAAACAAAACTATTCAATCATGACTAAATCGTTCGGGTATCTATTGTTTATGATCTTGATTTTGCCGTCGATGGGTTTGACTAGTGCTCAAGCTTTCCTCGAGTGGACATTTCATATAAACGAGAAAAATAGCACTTATCGTTGGGAATGTATTTTTCTCCCTGATAAAGGTGCATTTTTTGTAAATTACATTATAACTACCGCCTTTATTGGTACATCTTTGGAATTATTACGATTCCCTGAACTCATCGTGTATGTTTGGAAATTGTTGACAGCAAATTCGCGTGCGGAAACACCGTTCATTCGGCGATCAATTCTAATCGAATTCCCATTCGGACAACATTATGCCTGGACGGTTCTAGTGTTTACAATGAGCACAGTTTACAGTGTAATCTGTCCGCTAATTATGCCCTTCGCAATGGTTTACATTTGCCTAAAACATTTTGGTGATCGACATAACTTATATTTTGCATACGGTCCGAGTAATATGATGAGTCAACGAGGCGGTAAAATTCATTCAACTGCTGTTACGATGACCAAATTTTCCATTATCCTTCTATTGATCATTTTGGCAGCGCTATCGTTTGTTCGAGGAGGTGGTGTCGATGCCCGGGGTATAGTACTGGTTATATGTTTAGCGGTCACAATGACCCTATTCACATTTATGTCACCAATTAAACGATGTACAACGAAACGGCCAAGCATTGAAGAGCATCATGGACCGACACCAATTTATGTGGCACCGGTACTGTTGAGCAGTCATCGAATCGATTTGTCTGATAGTGCTGGTCATATGGGTTATGGTTCCTATACGGATACAGATACAATGGATCAATTTGTTAGTGAAGAGACAATTATGAGGAATTTACCAGCTTAGGAGATATGACATGATCAAAATAAATACCTAACCAATCGTCAGAAAATAAATGTTACTCTTTTATTTTATTTTATTTTGCCGTAGGTTTTTATAATCTAATTTTTAAATGGAAATATATAAAGCAGCTTTATATTATTATTAATTAATTCGTTAACGCTTTATTTATTATAACTGTAAATTTAGGTTTTGGATGAAGTAATATACAATTATTCAAACGCCTAATGAGTTAGGTTAACGATGATATATATTTTAGAATTATCATTCATTGAATTTTGGAAATTTTCTGAAAATGATTAAAATGTAATGAAAGTTGGAAAATTTCAGATAAACATAAAATTTACTAAAAATCCAAATAGCTGACCAAAATCTGGGAAAATTAAAAACGCATCAAAACTGAATAATTTCGTGATAATCAAACATTTTTATATAAATCATATTCATTGAAAATTGCACAATTTGAAAGAATATAAAACTCATGAAAATTTATATAAAACTTCGTCCAATTTTGAAAACATAATGAACTTCACTGTTCCTCATAAAATTTAGTAATTCTTCTCAGAGTTCTCATTTTATCTTAGTAGAATGATAGAATTAGCTGTGTGACTATTCCAACAAATAAAAACAGTAGATCCCTTTTGAAACCATTTCATCTTAAATCATTAATTAATATTTTGAAAACTAGGATCGAAGGAACACAGATTCCACAAAAATGTGTCGCAATATCTACTAAACATTTCTATTGTAGAAACTTCATTCGTTGTGAATCGAACTCGCTAATAAAATCGTCATTTATTTCCTATAGCGGGTTTCTCGAAAATACATTACAAATACATGATTATCTTTGATGATTTATTTTCTTAAAAATTGATTCAAAAAATCTTCGCTTATATGATTTTCGGTATGTACGAACAAATCACACAGAGAATATTTACATTTAATGGCGAAGGTCAATTTAATCTTCATGAATGAATATTAAAAACTTGGGTATGCGACGAGTGGAATCGTGCTAGTGACTCTTATTTGTAGTCATCAAATAAGTTTGATCTAAATTTCTTCTGTTGAATAATCATTTTCTGAAAGATGCATATTTTAAGATTAAGACATGTCTATTGTATAGTCCAGGAATAGTTGACTGACTAATGATGAGTTAATAAAATTAGTTTTTATCTATAATTATCCATCACTAAAACTTTAAAGGCGTTTTTCTCAATACTACATTTTTCAAAATGGTTGACAGCAAATCAAAAAAACTATACATCCGACCCACATGGTCTAAATTGTAAATTGTGCGAAAAGCCAGTCTATCGCACCACAAAGGAAAAAGTCGACATCTTCACAATTAACAAAATGGCGAACAACTTAATTTTCTCAAATTTTTAAATAAACCGTCGCGTATTTTATGGATGACCCCATCATATAATTTAGAACTTGGCCCATGCAAGTCGAGTGCTATACTTTTTTTTTTAAATGCTGTCAACCAAGTTGAAAAATGTAGTTTTGAGAAAATTGCGATGAAACTTGATACATATTTACTTAAATAATTATACATAAAAACGAAATTTATTAAGTATTAATTATTTAGTCAGTATTCTTTGACCATACTAAAGTATAATAGACACGTCTCGAAACATGAATATTTCAGAAAATGAAAAAAAAAATGTTGAGAGTGTCGTAGTGCCTAAATTAATATACAATTTACCTCACACATTTACAATTCAGTTTAGGATTAGTTCCATATTTTATTTTATAATAACAACCACTGCAACCCACACATAAAAGTACATGACTGGCGAATTGTATCCGGCCACATAATTTCCGTGGGCAACAATAATTCCACCTTTATAGTAACATAGCCCGTCTTACACAATAAGTGACATTATCTTGGGACAAGTAGTCTTCTCGTCTCTTCATCATACAAAATTAATTCCGACGCAAGAAATATAGTAATTTATCATTTTCCTGATTTTTATGATTATTATGATGACTTTTAATTATTCAGCATATTTATTTAATATTTGTAGTCCCCTATAGATGTTTATTATGCTTAAATTTCGTAAATATTAATCCAAATAAATTAATAAATTTCATAATTTGAATGTTCTACAACTGTAGTTTGTAGACTAGGCAATAAAATATATTTCCAACATAAATTCATTCATTGGTTCCGATTCACGACAAGTTTAAAACACCGTTTAATTTTTAAAACTACGTGTTAGCCGTATTCGCGATTCACA
>JANTOP010030360.1:0-11799 GCA_027564815.1 Symmerus nobilis | reverse complement strand
ATAAAATATATCCAGTCGGTTTTAGGTTATAATATTTTGTGAGAAGACGCATTAGTTACTAAACTATCCGATAGAGCTAAAAGCTCATTTTCGAAAAAATGGCGCTTAGTCGGTTGTTGCATAACTCGGTCCAATTGAGAAAAAGAAAGGAAATATGTTGGGTCAGGTGGGAATTGAACTCACATCTCCACATTACCGGTATGTTGCTTTACCAATTAAGCTACTAGCCACATATCCATCTAAATTTAAATTCAATTCCCAATTCAAAATTTTCACCTGACCCAATATGTCCCTTCTTTTTCTCAATTTCGGACGACGAATTATAAAAAAATCAAAAATGTGTGGAAATCTGAAGGATAATGTAATTAATTAAATTAAGCTTCAATGCTTCGCCCTTCAAATATAGCCTTATTCAAATATAAATATAAATATAATATAAATATAGCCCTTCAAATATAACCTACCTTTAGCACGTTCGCCTGCCGACGGCAATTCCTGCGGATTGCTTTATAAATAAAAGCTTTTATTGCAGTTTTTTCAGATATTATTAAGCTTTAATAAATTAAAAATAGATGCTAAATCAGTTAGGTAATCAGAGGGTTAAGTCAAATATTGTAACGCATTGGAACAGGGGTGGGCAACCTTTTCAGTGGTGAGAGCCACATGAAAAATAAAAAATTTCGGGAGGCGGCATGATAACTTTCTAGGATTCTAGACTATAAATTTGTGACATTTTCAACAAATTCTAATTGATTACAATGGTTGGTATTAGTCATTTTTAGTAGTTAGTTAATCGCACCTGTAAAATATTTGCAACATTATGATGCATTTTTAATGAATCGATTGGTTTAGGTACAATTTGGTATACCGTTTTTAATGCGTCGAATTAATTATGACAAATATTCTAAAAAATCTGGAGGAGCGAGGAAAATATCAAGAAAAATTAGAAAAAAATAGTAAGAACTGTCTAACTCAGTGATGGCGAACCTATGACACGCGTGTCAAAAGTGACACGCCGAGACATTTTGGGTGACATGCAGCTCTGGTTCTGTCAGTCAATTATTCTTAGCAATGAAAATAAATAATTGAACCAAATAAACTAAAATAAGTAGGGTTACATTACTCAATTTTACTGCATCGTTCTTTTATATACTAAATAAATTTGTATACAGGTATGTTTGTGTACCAGGTGTAGAACTTAATTCCGGTAAGTTTTTTTAAATAACAAATAGGGGTATGAGAAAACGGTTAGATATTTCTTTCCCGTCTCATCTTTTTTCCCGTCTAAAAAACTGTTCCGGTTTTGAGTCAACCAGTCATCAACCCATTTTTCAAGTTCTTCATAAGTTATGAAGCCCTGCTCTCTACGAACATGCGACATTGATGCAAACAAGTAATAATCTGATGAAGCTATAAGTCAGGTAAATAAGGCGGTTGAGATAAGACTTCCCAATTCAATGCTTTCACCGTATCTTTCACCGGTTTCGCTGTGTGAGACGGTACGCTATCGTGAAGAATAATAGCTTTGTCGTGTCTTCTGGCCCAGTCTGCATTGGGAGTTTTTTAGTCGTTAACGATTTGGCTCGAGCATAAATTCATACATATTTTTTTATCTGTGCAATGTATTTTTAATCGACTCGACTCGACACAACTCGAACAAACTTCCACCCCTGGTCGTTTTTCGATCAATGAATGGTTTAAATTAATGAGTTATTCTTGGTAGCATGCCGTATTAATAGTTTCCCCAGGTTTTATAAGCTCATGGCCCCAGAAGCAAATCATTGCTTTCTTCCCGAAACGATTTGGTTGTGATGTTGATGTTAATGGCTCGCTTGAACTAACCCATGATGTTTTGCATTTGGGGTTCTCGTAGCATAGCCACTAAACGTTATTAGTCACAATCCGATGCAAAAAAGACCTTCTCTCAACAAAGCCAGCTCTCAGCTGCACTTTTTCCTGATTAATGTACAAAAGCAATGCGTGCCACAAATAGAGGTGGATTTAACAAAGTGGGCGCCGTAGTCTTGAACAAATTTGCCGCCCTTGCCGTGTTACCGTGCATGTAAAATGTGTCGTATGCGAATAGAGGCCTTCGGATCTCGGCCATGACTCAATTTTAATATCAATATGTATCATTCTTGGCTGTTTTATGTATTTTGTAAATTAGAAAAGATCAAAAGAGAGATCGGAAGCATATGGAAGCGCCTATGCTCCCTCGAGGAGTAATGGTAAAAGATGATGAGATGAAAAGAGAGATCGCGTGATTTTGTAAATATGTAATTATTCTTCTTCTAATTATTTTTTTCCTATATGGCTCGCTTCGCTCGCACTGGGTGTATAGAAGCAACCTATTTTTTAAAGTTTTTTTTTATTTTCTCAATTTTGTTAGCGTAGTCAGCCTTATGGCTAGAAATTACATTTAATTTTATGTTTGTGTGTTTTACAAAATAGATGAAACAGCCAAAAAAACAGCGAAATAATTCGGCTGCGAGATGAGTAAACAGCAAAATGAAAACAGCCAAACAAGAACAGCCAACTGATAGGGCAGCGAAATAATGAGCCAAATAGAAACAACTAGTTGATGGTATCCCACATTTTTTTTAATATACCGAGTCAAACTTCAAAAATGTTTGTATCTTAGATTTTGCCACCCCTCAAAAATGTGGCGCCCTAGGCTCCTGCCTACTCAACGGTAAATACGCCCCTGGCCACAAATACTCATGTTCGACATTTTTTTGACGCAATACAGAATGATACGTTCAGTTTGGGATTAATAACATTTACCGTCTGAAAGCTTATTGATATTGGTACTACAGAACAGAGTGTAAATCGAAAAAAACATATACTTCAGTTATGGCCATATATTAACAAAACTGCAAGGAATTAAGTTCTACACCTGGTATATATATACTATATGAATATTTCGAGATATGACACGGTATCCGAGTTAAGCTAGTTTTTTTTTAAGAATTTTGACACGCCGAACTTAAAAGTTTCGCCATCACTGGTCTAACTAGATAGAATCATACGAAAAAATTCAGGAAATCAAACGAATTTAGGGAAAGTCGCTAAAAGCTCAGGAAATTTAGCAAAAGTTTCAAAGGCCAGTAAAATAAAATACTTCCCAAAAGCCAGAATATCTTGCAATATCAAACAACGATAACGATATGTTAATCCGGGAAAGTACCAAAAAAGTTAGGCTGATGATAGACAGGAAAAAGTCTGTAAAAGTCAGTAAAAGTTACGGCACAGTTAGAAAGAAAATTGCAAAAAGTCCGGGAAAGTTGAAAATTGTCGAAGAAACCTGAAAAAATGGTGCTATATAGTCAGGAAAGATATTAGAAAGAACAGAAGACCTAGAAAAGGGAATTAAAAGGTCGGGAAAACATATGACATATTAGGAAAGTTAGATTAGGTGTAATAAAATGCCGAAAACAGTCGAGAATAGTCAGAACAAATCTGTAAATTTCAAAGTATTGAAAGAGGAACAAGTCCGAATATGTTGCGGTAGATGTTCAATAACATAAGGAAAAGGTTAAGAAAAATGCAGCAAATTTGTCGGAAAATGTCAGTAAAAAGTCGGTAAATGTGTGGAGAAAGTTAGTAAAATCATCAACGAAGTAGCTGTATACTTTTTTCCGAATTTATCTTGGTTTATTGTCTTTTTTTCGATTTTTGCCATCGCCGACATGTCCCATCTCTAATTTTCATGACATGTCTCTAACTTGTTCCCGACTTTAAAAGATCCATGCTGATCTATTATCGAACTTTTCTAACTTATTCTTAAGAAATTATTTGTAAAATTAAGTAAATGTTTATTAAACACGTTAATAAATGTTCGTTTATTGTTATTCTTGCAGAAATTGAGGGTGATTGTTGTGCTTAATGCTATACATATTTGTAATTTCTAGGATAAAAATTATAAATTGAAATATGGAAATCATAATTAACTCAATCTTCAATATTCTTGATTGAATAGTTTAGTATAATTAATAGTAATTAAGAATAATTTGTTTAAAACAATAAAATAATTTGTTTTCTTTATCTTTTTACATTCCTGAAATCAACTACTAAAATCTAAATTAATTTTGGATTTCCTAAAGTCAAGAAAATGATTTTCTTAATTCTGAAGTTCCTTGTAGCTATTTATCCTTTCCTAACAATTATACTAGTCACCTTCCTCGTTTTTCTCCTTTTTAATTTTTCTCTTTTGGTTTATCTCCTCAAAATTTAAATTTTAACAATTAAAATTTTTGTATGAAGGTGAATTAATTTTAAATATTTCAACAAATAAACTATTACTACTATAAAATTGTCTGCTGTAATTGAAAAATTGATAATAATAAATAGTGACGTCACAATGCTATCGTGGGCCGTAGATTGCCCATCCCTGCTTTAGAAGATAATTTTTATGAATATCTGAAAATAAATTCAGTTAATTTGTTTTTCTAACATTTTAATTTTTTTTTAACGAAACGTTATTTGACGAAAATTGTTGACATTCAAATTTCCGCAATTGCGACAGATAAATCAATCAAATTAATATTTTTTCTTGATCAACAGTGAGAGTTAATTAAGTTGATTTTTTCACCCGATTTTATGTTTATGTTTTTATGGTTTTCTGTTATTAATTTTTATTTTATTTCAGATACAAACTCATTTGCTGTAATTGATTACAGCGCATCGTCAAGTACATTGCCGTTTATGTCAGTTACATCGAATTTTTATTCCGACACTGTTAGTCAGGCAAGTTTTGTTATTTGGTCATTATTATTTTAAAACATTTTTTTTTTATTTACTTTCCCGATTTTTTTTTTTTATTTCGGTTTTTTTGCCTCTCTTTCCGTTTGTTTGTTTAGAATTTATAGAGTTAATTCTTCTTAACTCTTTAACGATCAACGGATGTTGAACGAAAAAGTTAATTACCAGAAACCAATGCATTTGATTTGGTTTCTAGAAATCAACTGTCAAAATTGTTCAATGATCGTCAAAGAGTTAACGAAAATAAAAGTAGGTTTGTTCTTATCTTTCTTATTATATATTTAATTGTTTTTGATTCTTGTGTGTTTCTTTTTATATAATAAAAAATTTATTTTTTTTTTGTTAATTGCTTGGCGCCAACACATATACAATTTTAAATGAAAATGAAAAGTAGTTTTCTCATAATTTTCTCATGTTTTTATTTTCTTTTTGTTTTTTATTCTCTTTCTTATTAATACATTTTTTAAAAATATCCAATTAATTTGATAGTAATTCTTTTTAATTACGCCGGATATATGCTTTTTTACTTTAATGATTTCTTTATGACTTTTGTTTATTCATTTATGTAAGTAGTAGTTTTTTTTGCTCCTACTGTATTATACAGAAATTCGCAATTAAACGCTTTTTTTTTAAAAAATTCTCTTTATCGCTACATCTTAGGGTGGAACGAATGGAACAATCAAATGTTATTCTGTAATCAAGAATTGATTGGGTGAATTTCATCCTTCGTGCTGATGAGATATTATTTATTTAAATTCAATTGGGGGTTGTGTGTTTGCCTTCGGGTTAATGCTAAGGGGTATCAAACTTGCAGACTGATATTGTCCCTCGATGAAAATCGGGGGGCCGTGCTGATAAACCGCAAGGTAAATGCGGTGCGCCATAATGTATACTGTATAGTGTCAAGATAGACTTATCTATATCTTGAAGGGGTTACTGCCATATTCGTCATTCCTCTGCCCGAGTATAACCTTCGAGTCTATTTTATAGAACGTTCAAAGCGTCCTGCTTCTTCTGAATTGCCCGTTACCCCAAATTGAGAAGAAAATCGAAATATCAAACAATTTTCCTGCATCCGTTGCGTATCTAAGTATGTTACCCGCCTAGTTTTTTTCTTAATAAATTCAGGATCATCCTTTCCTCTCAGAAATCCTGCCAACAAATCTTAAAAATAAATATATTCAATAAGGAATATAATTTACAATCCGGCTCCATCATACCTCGAGCGGAGATTTTTTAAGTGATAACTCGAGTTTTTAGTGTCAACTTTCACATTATATGGTGGTGAGAAGGTTAACGTTTTCCAACATAATTTTAAACCCGCCTAATTCGCCTTGTACAGCTTTAACAACTATTTCCTGGCACCTCCCTGGCCTAATTCCATTCTTTCTATATTTTAGGATTGAAATGCAGATTGGAAAGTTCAAAATTCAATCAGATGCTGAACTTCAAATTTAAAAAATCAAATCTTTAGATTGCGTATCTGCGCCATTTTCTAAAAAAAATTAAATTCATTGAATAGCGAACACGGTTTGATAAAGAATTTCAATCCTCTACGCTGACGCTACTAGCGAACATTAGGAAAATTGACGGTCGAGCTTCTTGAGGCCAGTTTTACACCCAAGAGCGTTTGCCATGGACTAAAAGAGATGATATTCGCTTGGTGTCAGATCCGGATTATAGGTTGGACGCAGTAAAACCTCCTAACAAGCTCTCGGAGCTTCGAGTGGATCACCATGGCCTTGCGTTGTCCTGGTGGAATGCAACACCCCCAGTTCTGGCAATTTCTGGTCGATTGCTACCTTCAGTCGGCCCGATTGCTGAAAATCGAAGTCCGAATTGAGCGTTTGCCCATAAGACAGCAGCTCATAGCGGATCATTCCTTTCTAATCCGACCAAACTCACGGCAAAACCTTCCTCTTCGCCTGCCTTCGACAATAATCGTTTTCGCTTGATATTGTCGAGTTTCATTCATTTCTCTTTGCCAGTCACCATTCATTTTAGAAATGACTCGATTTCGCTTCGTTTGGCTAAGAATTCGTAGATGGAAACCGCGGTCCACAAGTTTTTTTTGGTTCAACTCGTGCGGCACCCAAACATCGAGACCAGCCTTTGGCAAATGGTTCAAAACTGTTTTATCGTCCGACGAAACCAAAATGACGCGTGATTAGCTATTACAGTATCGGGATCGTAAACACCATGCACGATTTCAGTCGCCTGATGTGTGTTTTCGCTTTTATTGAAGCAAAGAAATAAAATATAGCGAATTTTCTCTTTGTCTACCTCCATCTTTGACGCCCTGTAATACACAAATGAATTGAGTACATGATTCCGTCTTTCCAATGAGTAGTAAGTATGGCGCGATGCGACAAATACATCACGAGATACATGACATGATAAGAGACAGATTCCTCGACGGAAGAAGCATTCCTTCTTCGAGACTATCCATGAATCCCGGCCATATTCTGATATCCTTCTTGACCTACTTTTTGATGTGTGGCCGAACATTGTCATGCTGCAAAATAACACTATCGTGCCTTTCAGCGTATCGTTTTCGTCTCATCGTTTTTGAGCTGATCTCGGTAGCTATCGTCCGTGATAGTTCCCCCGGTTTCAGCGGCACGTAATAGACGGCAATTGTTTTGGTACCACCACGTCCACATCATTTCTTTGGATCCGTGGATGTCTCTATTTGACGTGGCTGTTCAGGTAGATGGAAGTGACTCGCCGGGATACAAACGATATTTGTTGCGTTTGAGGTTCTCGTAAAAGATTCACTTTTTGCGGCCGGTGATTATGCGGTGGAGAAAACCCTTCCTTCTTTGATTATAAAGGAGCATTTAACATTTCACAAACGTACTTCAACGTCTATTGGCTTTAACTCGTGAGGAAAACCAATGCCATTCCTTTTGAATGACTCCCATGGCCTTCAAGCGTTTCGAACTAATTTAAGGACCAACTATAAATTCTTTACCCATCTTCCCCAGCCATGAGACTCGGATCTTCATCGAGTATGACCTCCAATTCAACGCTGTATAGTCGTTTGAGTTCATGTTGATTTTCACTGCTGTGTAGACAAGAAACTCAGTAAGTGATCTTATTAATTGTCAGACCAAATCAGGAAAAATTGATCGATAAGTTGGTGGTGAAAAGTCGGGAATATTGTACAGTTCGAAAAAGTCGTGCAAATTTGAAGAAAGCTTATAAAATAAGTCAGAATAAATCGGTAAATGGTAGAAGACTGCCTGAAAAGGTCGGAAAAGCTGGGGAAGAGCTTGGACAAGTCCAAGAAATCAGTTTTAATTTTCCTGAGATTTTCTTGATTTTCTGTTATTTTTTTTCTTTGAGTTTCTGATTTTTTTCAACTTTTTAATCGCCTACTTCCACTTTTTCCGAATTTTTTCGACTGACAATATTGATCAGACCTTTTCTCGACTTTTTCTGTCTGTTCTCAACAATTTCCACCATTTTTTCTGTATTTTTCCGACTAATTTCTGAAGCGTTCGTGGTTTTAACTGATTTTCCAGATAATTTTAGAATTTCGCAGATTTTGTGACCTTTTTCCCGAATTTTTCGGACTTCTTTTCGCAAATCTTGATATTTTTCTGTCTTGTCCTAATTTATCCGCTATTCCCTAATTTTCGCGCCATTTTCTAAATTTTCCCCGACTTTTACCGAAATATTCTGAATCTTTTCGATTTTAACCCGATTTTCCGATGAAAAGTAGGCGGACAGTTCTGTAACTTGTTGTACGCGGCCATTTCCTTGGTTTCTTGATGGCATGGAATTAGACGCTCGGTTAAATTTTAATTTAAACCTGCATGCTGAGTGGTTGTTTTCAGGCGGTTAAATAGCTCGGGTAGGGTTATTTTGAGTACAGTCTAATGCTATTGAAGATTTTGAAGTCGTCGTTATTAATTTTATTGGGATTGAATTACCCTGTCCATTTATTCGTTATGAGGATGCTTCTAGCCGTTTCTAAAATCGGTAAATGATCATGCAGGTCGGTTTTTAAACTTTAGGCTCAATCTTGCCTTTAAACAACACTTTTCTACTCGAAGCGTCGCTATTTAATTCAAGAGGTTGTAATCTTGCACTTCCTTTTACTAGTAAAAGGTCCTAACTCTGTTCGTAATTTGGTTACCTCTGCTACTTCTTCTTTTAATAGGGCATAAGTCTGCTTTTAAATGATCTTGTAGTGCGTATATTCCCCATATAGTAAGTATGAGCGTTCATATCTTTTCCTCTGTCTCTTTTGAAGGCCAGAGGTCCCCCATCTCCTCGATATCTTTCCTATTATTAAAGTGACATTTGGATTGTTTCCGTTCCACCCTAAACTCTTCGCAGCTAATATTTGGTAGAACATTTTGTGTCAATTTAAAAATCCAATTTAATAATTAACACATTTAAGTATGTAGTTTAATTAATAAAAAAAAACCCTAAGCGATAAAATTGTTGAACAAAAAAAAACCATTTTTCACAGGATCACAGTCCATTACTACAAAATCGAACGTATACAAGTGGACTTAAAACTGTCGTAACAGCCACCCATAAACGAACTGAATCGTCATTTGAACGATGGCAAAATGAATCGTTTAATGCACAAGTCAGTTGAATTATTAAACATTTTTTTCTCTTTTATTATTATTATTTTTATTTTTATTTTTATGATTATCGTTATTACTACGGTTTCTTTCGCTCCAATCTTTGTATCTCCTCCTACTTCGGAAACTACTTTTTTTTAACGGGTCCATTAATAAGACATGTATTTGTGTTTTTTTTTTTATGTTCATAAAGTTGACCACCATCAACTAGCATTGCCATAAATACGGGGGTTTGAGAATTGTCTGAATCGAAGGAATAAAATCCGGGAAAGTCGATTAAAGTCATAGAAAGTTAGGAAAAAAATCGGAAAGCCAGTTTTCCCACTCTCTCCGTTTTATTCTCATCTTGTCCGACTTTCTTCCGCATATACCAAATTCTACCAATCTTTTTCAACGTTCCCCGAATTATTTCCGATTTTTTCCGACCGTTGTAATGGTCGTAATTTTCCCAGACTTACAACGACTTCCTCGGATATGTTTCCTGAGTTTACCTCATTTTTCTGAGTACCGATCATGGACACTTACGCTGATTTTACTTGATTTTGATCGACTTTTTCCTAATATTTCCCCCGTCTTTTCATTTTACTTATTGTCGGATTTTCTCCGACTTTTATCGACCATTTCCCAACTTTATCAACTTATTCTTCTCTAATTTCTGCGAACATTTTCTCGACTTATTTTAACTGTTGCGGACTTTATTCGATTTTCATTATTTTTTCCCGTATTTTTCTGACTATTTCTGATTTTTCCGAAATTTCTTCCGACGTATACGGTATTTTAAACTTCGTTGCCTCATTATTTGTCTTACGACAAGATTTAATCCTCTTCTGCTAATTCTCTTTAGTTCCTAGCTTCTGGAAGCATTCCTCCATTAGCTTCACTTCGCTTATCTTGCGTCTGACGCGAGGTGGGTTAGATCCGAATAGACCTTTTTTAGTGAAATAAAAGACATTAGTTTGTATAAAAAACAAATGAATGGTTTATTCAAAGTAGGCTCCATCGGAAGCTACAACCGTCGCCCATCATTCAGGCAACATGCGGATTTCCCGAAGGAAGAACTCCGGTTGCTTCGAGGCGTTTTTTTTTATGTCTTTATAAGAACGGGAGTGCTGCTCTGCCAAGGCTGACTGCATGGAACGGAACAAGTGGTAATCTGAAGCAATGTCTGGTGAATACAGCGGGTGGGGTAGAATTTCTCAGTTCTGACTGTCCATGAATATAGCCATTTGGTGTTAATGAACCTGTTTCACCTGAGTTTATGCCCATGCTTTCGAAGGATTATCGTAGTGAATCCACTTTTTATCTCCAGTGATGAACCGATGCCAAAACCCTTCCTTTATTGTCGCTGAAGCAACATTTCGCACATGGTTTTTCGACGTTCAATATCCAGACGTTTAATTTTCCAGCTTCTGAACCAATCCATTATTGGGTATCATTCAGCTGTTCTGCCAATTGTTTTTTGGTCTGACATCGATCTTCGCCCGGCAATGCTTCCAATTCCACATCTTCAAATTTTTTTTGGTTCCACCTTTACGTTCTTTGTCTCTTACGTCGAAATCACCAGCTTTGAATCGTTCAAACCACTCTTTGCATGTTGTATTTGATGGAGCATGCTCACCGTACCCTTCCACGATTTGTTTCCGAAGTAAAACTTCCCGCAAATGTTGTTTATTTGGCACAAAATTCAATATTTTCAATGAGTTGAATATAATTGTTGTTTACGCTTTCAGCAAATGTCACTAGTTATGATTGAAGCTTGACATTTAACCTTTAAAAAATATGCATTGTCCGATTAAATGAGATGCAGCATGGCTACCATCTATATTTTGGAAGAGAGGTCGGAAATACATTTGTACACCCAATATTTAAAATGACCGTGACCGTGACTGCCTCTTATGTCCCTTGGCCTTTGCTATGGCTAATTACCAGTCCATTTCGGGAAAGTATGTTATCACCCAAATTTTCCTTCAGTAAATCGATTGTGACGGACGGCTGTGTGGGATGTAGCGCCGTCCTGCTGAAACCACATTTCCTTCACGTCACGAAAACGTCAGTCGGCGATTACCATTGCCTGTAATATTCTGGCCGGCTTCATTTTTAAAGAAATAAAGCCCAAAAAGCTGTAATGTAATAGCTGTTTGATAACCGGAAATATATTTTGCGGTAAAACAGCGATACTGGCACCACTGGTACCACTGGAAGTTCGGCGATGACGCAAAGAAGTGCATAGCCCCTTGTGAGCGTGCATCCTCAACCTCACCCGGTCCCAGTTCAAAAAACTAACCCCGCACACTGTTATTGCGGCGAACAGCGTGGTTATGATCACACGCCGTTTATTCATAACCGACAAAATTTCAAAATTAAAATTTTTAATAGACACCGGCGCCGATCTATCTGTGATCCCTTACACATGTGAGTCATTTCCAAAGAAAGA
>JANTOP010030349.1:0-11799 GCA_027564815.1 Symmerus nobilis | reverse complement strand
AGTCAATTCACGCAAAATTTTACATTCATAATAAATTTTCATTTTAACCAAGACTAATAAAATTATAAATTAAAATGATACACAATATAAATATATTTTTTAAATTATTTAATTATTTAATTATTTAATTTAATTATTTAATAGAATTTAAATTTTTAAATATATTTTTTATTCAAATGTAATCCATTAAATATCTCCAAAATAAGAAATAAAGACTTAGGCCCAAATGGGTACGAATAGAAATTCGTGGATCTATTTTCCACTACCCCAAGACTTTCAAAAATCAAGCAATGCAATATTCTTCTTTAGCCATGAAATTGGAAAAATTTACAGAATGGCTTTCTTAATGCATTGTATTTTATTACGCATTTAAAAAACTTATTTGTGTGGATTGTATATAGCATTTTTTATTAATCATAAGGCGCCGGGCGGAGCTAGAAATTGTTTTAAATTCGATATTCAAAAAATTATGAAATTGCTCTTGCCGTGGCAAGGCTTTTATTTATCTTTTAGTTTATGCTTATACCTTCTATAAGAGTGACAGAATATAAATTCTAATTTGCCCAAGAAATAACCTTCTTATTTTTACTTCATAATATTTGTAAATATGTATTTTTATAATTTAATTTTTAAGTTTTAATATTTATTATTTTTGTAATAGTTTTTTAATGCTCTCCAATTGTGTTAATTCCACGAGAAATAAATACGGTTCAAGAATAGCAATTCTTATTACATAAGAAAAAATTCTCATAGGAAAATGAACTAAGAGAAAATTTTCTCTCAGGAATATTTTCTCTTGATTCAAGAATTGACCCCTAGGTAGTACTTTCATATACTATGTAATTGTATGAAAAAAATTTCAAGTAACAATTCAACAAACAATATTTTCCGAAATCAACCGTTATCCGGTTCTGAGGCTTGTCAGAACCGGGTTTTCGGTTCCGGAAATAATACGGGTTGCCCGGGTACCCGGTTCTGCGTGCCTTAGTCCAGATCAATAAATATTTACGTTGTGCGTTGTATATGACGCAAATTTGTTCGCGTTCGTCAAAATTTTTGCTGATGTGGACTAAACGCCGCACAAAGAAACACACAAATATTTTCGTCGAATTCAAAATACAATATTCAACATATAAATTTATTGATTGATTGGCCCGGCTTAAGACATATTTTTCATCATTATCATTCATTAAAATCAATGTGTCACATTTTGTTAATTATATACAATTTTTTTAGTGGAACTCTAGCTTTGTACCTAGAATCATTCAGTTAGTTATTTACTATTTATTAAAAAGTATATTAGTATAAAAGTAGTATTATGTTATAATAGTTAACTTTCAATTACAGTTTATTTATATTAAAAATGTAGTAATTTTTATCCATTCCAGCACTCTATCATCCAAAGGCTATATTAACGATTAGCACGGATTTTAGTCGTAATCAAGTAGACGATGATGTATTAAAATATTACACCACTAGAACTCGAAATATACTTCGATTATCCGATTATGCTGATTTATATAAGACATTTATTTATGGACAAACAGAAATTATTGGGCACTGGAAAGAAACGGGATCCACGGAACATGATTTTTATAGTTTTAAAGTTGATCTTACCCAGTATACGGTAATATTTCCAACAGCTTTTCAAGATATTATGTTAATAATATTTACCCCTAAAACCAGGAAACTATGGCCACTATAACTGTGAACGGTTTATTTAAAGACACTGGACATCGATTGAACGATGATGAAACTATAATCGGTTTTGTTCGGACATTTGTTTTAAAATTGGTTCAAAGGGGATTGGTAATACTTTATATCAAATATGTAAAATTGGTTTATTTCTAAATTTAATTTTTTTCTTATAGGGAATGTTCGGTAAAGGTTCCCAATACCAAATTATTAACGAAATGGTTGTTTATTATCGACCATCAATAGCATTAACAATATCAGCATTTAAAACACCACGAGCTGTTGATGACGGTGTAAGTATTGTGGTTTTAAAAAACCAGTTTTTCATTTATTAAGTGTCATTGCAAAATTTTCTGAATTTGATGCCAATGACTATATTTTTCACATACACATTAGATTTTATATTATTCCAAATTTCGTACAAATTATTTCAAAATTACTTGAAAATGATTGATCATAGATTTTTGGATTCCAACGCTCAACGAAGTTAGTTCGACCATTAGCTATTTAGTTGGTTTGACCTTGAAGCTTAAAATAGAAAGAAATGTCTTTAACGCGAAGCATATTTTTGACCAATATGTATTAGAAAGTTGTATTAACCAATCTTAAGAAATATTGGTTAGAAGGCGAATTGCGTGTAGAAAAATTTGTATTGCAGATGTCAACAAACATATATACATTACTTTGATATTTATTTTTAACTGAATAAATCCAAAATATTCGAAATTAAATGTATAATGGAATGGAATATTCTAATCTACAACAAAAATTAACATTGTATTAGTCCAAGTAATTTGTTTAACTTCTTTTAATTTCAAAGTTAAAGCAAAAGAATTTTGAATACAATGAGTAATTACAATACATGTTTACTCGACGACAAGATCAAAATGATATAATATCATAACTCTATTTGGCGATTATTATTTGTTTGACGTTCATTTGATTTCGTTAATTACATTCAAATTAATTACATTCATACGACTAGCCCTTACAAATTTTATTTTTCTTCTAATTTTTTTTTTTTTCAGGACGAAATAACAGATTTGGACAAACAAGGATTGATCATAATATTCCAAGAATTGACTGATTTAGTGTCTGATTGGAGTCGAAGGTAAGAAATATTAGTGCAAATATCATCAATTAACAGAATGAAACCAAAAGTCAATTCCTGCAAGTATATTTTTATAATTGCAATAATTATCATTATATATGGTAGCCATAAAGTTATTTGAATTTCCAATTAGTTGGTTAATTCTTTGATACTATATGTTGTAGATCTTAGAATTGAAACGTTGGAAACACAACAACCATAGGGATGACTCGTTATTCATAAATAAGTAAAGGGGTAAAGGTGAATCTGAAATGGAAACATCAAATCAAATTTAGCTTTTCCCTTAGGGGACTAATTTTCCCGATAGCTCGAACACCAAACTCGAACTGTACTATTTATCTTGGTTAGTCTAATGAATTTTCCCGCGCGTTATCTAAGGCTCATTTCACACCAACAGAGGCTGAGTTCATAAACGCATAAGTATGGCAACAAATTGCGTTCTTTTAATCATAAATACCGCTACATGTTAGTTGTCATTGCGCAGCTATTTTGTTCATAGACATAAAACAAAAGTCAATGTTACCGCAAAGTTTTGCAAATTTGCATTAATATTTATTGTGTTGCAGAATAAATTGTATATTGTTGTGTTTATTTGAACCATTGAATAGATGAAAAATGTAAGTAAAAACTTGGAAATTTAATTTTAATCATAATTGGAGAACTTTAATACTTAAAAATAGTTACTAATTACATATGTTAATTTAAGAGAGGATTCCGAAAAAAAATTGGACAAATGATGAAATTAACTATTAATTACAATAACGCTTGGCATGAAAACAGAATTTGTTTCCGGAAGAAAGAAAAAGAGCGTCCTTTGGGGGAAAGTACTAGCTGAAATCAGAAAAGTGTCCGTTCTCTTTAATCTGATGATCACGTATAAAAGAATCAAGAATAGAAATAAGGAGAGTGGAAGAAATGACAGAACATGGGATTCTTTTTTAATGAATTTGATCAAATCTATGGCACTCGGCACAACATTAAACCACCTGCAGATCTTATAGTGGAAGTACTTGTGAATTCAGACGAAGAAGAGCAGAAAGAGCTATTGCAGATAGAGCGTGATAAAATTGAGATAGAAAATAAAAGATTGGAGCTGCTAACGACCTTGAAAAACATATTGGAACAAATGGTGGACTAAGACATTTTCAAGATTACTTTTAATTTTCTTAAATGTTGTTTTTTTACAAAAAGTCGCAAATTGGAAAGTGATAGTGAAGTAAATTAATTTTTTTTTAATAAAATTTTGCATTTAATTTTCTTTTATTTAATAATGAATTTATAATATAATACATTAGTCCAATTAATAAAGTAAGACTGGGACTGAAATTCACTTCATTTGAAACTCTGGTAAAATTCATAGAAATTCTATCTCTCTTAGTTTTAGCTTCAACAGAAACGGGAATTCTTATGGTATGTTCCTCTTCGAATATTTCAGTATTTTCTACTCTTCCACACCCACAACATTTTCATCGTGTTCTTTCTCTTCTGTGATAATAATGTTGTGAAGCACAGGCGACTACTATGTATTTTTTATGTCCATAAATTTCAAAATTCTAAGCATAGATTTTATTCTTCCAAAAGCCTGCTCTACACATACTCTGGTGTGTTAAAGGCTCTTTGAGATGATGACAAGTATCCATTATCACGATACGGAACCATTAAATACGTGCTCAGTGGATACGCTGAATCACCCAAAATATGTCCGTTGAAATGTATTATTTTTGATCCCATTTTTAAAGCTTTTCCAATCGGGCTGCGTTCCCAAACTAAAGCATCATGACAGCTCCCAGGATAACCAAAATATATATCAATAAACTTTTGCGTATTATCGCAGATCGCCTGAAATTAAAATTATTTAGAATTAAAATATTTTTGGGTGACCGAACCCAAATTTTACCTGCATGTTAACAGAATATGTTCCTTTACGGTTATAATAACTGATTTTATCATTCTTTGGAGCAATTTTTTGGATGTGAGTTCCATCTAGGCATCCTAAAATATTAGGAAATGGATTATTTCTCAAACTTGCAAAGTTATCCATAATTTTTTTCTTACCATCCAAAGAATCTGGCAATTGATAAATAATTTTTTTGGTTAAATAATGCTTTTGTTATTTGAATAAAACACTTAAAAGCTGCTCCTTTCGGGACGCAAAATAAATTGCTATTTTCTCTAAATGAGCAGTTATTGGCAAGCTTCCAAAGCGTTACATATACACCTGTTTTTAAATTTATTTTAGGCCTACCGACGCTTGGATTTTTCCACGAAAACCAGCAGATTTTTAATAACCTGTAATGCAAATTTAATTAAATAATCTAAAATAAAATGAATGTTTTAAGTTATACCTACATTGAATGTCGATTTAGTCATACGAAAATTACTTTTAAAAACATCCTGTGGATATTGTGCAATCACTTGAAGAAAATCTTTACTTTTTGGAATTCATCTCGATTCTGTCCTCAAATGTTTAATAGATAATATTATTATATTTTCTTCCTATTTTGTAAATTTGTTTTCCTGTAAGCAGCTGATCTCTTAACTGAATTATCTAGATTAGTACTATTTAGAAGATCTAGCATAATATTTAAAGCTATTTTCTTCGCAGTCATTTTACAACCCAATAAAAATTGACGTTTATGAACGGTGATTGAGTTGACGTTTCTATGCGATGAGAATCGTGTTCATAAACGTTTACAAAAATTACTGCTGAATATTTACCGCAAAAAATTACCGCGATAGTAATTCATACCTACTCTTTACGCAGCCTTTCTTGTTCCACTTATGCTTTAACAATTTAGAATCTAAATAGAATTTATATACGTGTTTACGCTATAGTCGAGCATTTTTTAATTCAACAGGTGTTTGGAACAGTCATCTTGGAATTTCCGAAATGCATTGGAAATTTTTATGCAATTACAAGGAGAGAATAAAATTCCAAGCAAAGCTTTTTTGACACTGGGCAAATCTGATGGAAATAGGTTTACAAATGATACACTTTAATATAAAATTTGCATATGACATTATTTCTCAAGATCATAAGCGTATGTATTTTAAAATTAAGATTATTTTAATTGAATGGAGCAACTTGGTAAATCTAATTATGAATACGTTATTATTGTAAAGTATTTTTTAAATAGGTTACACGTTTAATAATAATGGTTTAATAAATAAAACTGGAATGTATGTAAGTTTAAACTTAAATTAAAGTCCTATTAGGTTAGGTGGGTTTTGAAGACTCAAAAGAAGCACACTTTTACTAATTTTTTCTATTATATGGGAAGAAATATTATATTTTTTCAATTCAAGTATTCCAAGATATACAATATATTTAACAAGTACTTTGTGAAATTTTTGTTTGAAAATTTTGAAAATTCAGCCATTGGGACTCCATTTCCTGGGACCCCTCATAAAAAAGTTCTCTTGCCGTCACGATAACTCAGGACAGATTCATCGTAAATTAAAAAACCAAAGATTTTTTGTTAGTAGATGTGTTCAGCTCGTGCTTAAACGAAGGAAAAAAATTTAAAATTTGAATTTTTGGCGGAGTTGAACACAAAATGCAAACAAAAATCCTTCGTTCAAGCACTAGATAATGATATTTTGAAGAAGCGTGCAAAATTTGAACAAGATCCGTTCATAACTTTTCGAGAAATTTTGAAAAAAATGACTTGATTTTGACTTGTTTCGACTTCAAAAACACAGTTTCGAGATAATCGCGTTTAAAGATTCAATAGTTAGTTCACGGTATACGGTGGCGGTGCTCTTGACTGTGCGATAACTCTGTAAATAATATTTAATATTTCGATTCATCCTTTTTCCAGTATATTCTCAATATATTATACAGTCGAAATCGGTTATAACGACCACATCTACAAAAAATGTACAAAGTAAATTCTGTTCTTCGGTGTAATTTTGCGTACACAAAATTAGAACGACATATTTTTATGTTTTGTTTCAATGTACATATGTTTATGTGCAATTCATCAGTTGACTTTGTAACCGGTATTAAGTCGGACGAATTTTTAATATAGAGGAAAAGGCAAACATAACTTTGAGGCAGGATTCTGGCGAATCTATCAAAAATTTGGCTAAGGAACTTTCTGTTTCTCATTCCACCCATATCACGATAATAAAAGATAAGTTAAAAATAAAGAACGCATTTGAACAATCCAAATTAAAAACCAAGAAAGTGAGAAGGAAGTAAGTGTGATGAAGTGAAAAGTGCTTTGCTGAAATGGTTTAAACTGCAACGCAATTTGAATATTCCAATAAGTGGACCCATCCTGCAAACAAAAGCAAATCTTTGTGCAAGGTTGATGGGAAACTATGTAATGAATGATTACAATGTAGTTCAAATTTCGTTATGCTGATAAAAATTAATTCAGTTTTCATATATTTTCACATTTTCACGTATCTTTAAAACGGTAGATTAATATCGGATATAACGACCTACCGGATATAACGACGAAATTATTCGGTCCCTTGAAGGTCGTTATAACCGGTTTCGACTGTACTTTAAAAATATGTGGAAAAAAAATCGATTTTTGGAAATTATAAAACCGACCTAACCCCTTAAATTTGTATAAATAGCGTTCATTCGTCCCTAGCGCAGTAAGCCATAAAACTATTACAGTGATCCCTTGATATTCACATGGGTTCGGTTCCGAAAAAAAAAATCCGCAAAAATGAAAACACCGCGATTTTTCGGATTTTGAAAATGTTATTATTAAATGTAAGACTGAACACTTCCTGTAATTTGTAATTGTTTCTTGGTTAATTATTTCTTCAGAAAATACCCGACATGTAATTAAAAATTACGGGGACTTAGCCTATAACTATTTTTAATATCTAACTACTAAGTGCCTGAATTTTTGATCGTAACCCTCCAACATTTTGATAGTAAAACGATATAAAGGCCTGTTTTTTATTAAAGTTCGTAACGAAATATTTCGTTGATTTAGAACGGAAAAGTTCGTTCTAAATCAACGAAATATTTCGTTATGAAATTTCGTCTAGTGAGTGGTTTCTATAGAAAATAAAATAATATGATTTGATATTGTTTAATGTCTATTTTCAAATAAACGGAATAAACAAAAATAACAATTTTTCCTAATAATGGACGCTGTTATGAGTTTTGTTGCGACTATAATTATAGAAGAGGAGCAAGATGATGACGATGAGCTGGCTCAACTAGAAATATGTGCTGAAAACAATGCTTCTTTGGACATGTTTCTAAATAGAAGAGAAGAAGGTGCTTATCAGATTCTAATACTAAGGCACCTTAAAGACAATGATACAAAGTTTCGGGAATATTTTTAACTCCACAACTCTTCCACATTGTACTAACTAAGTCATAATGATACCGAAATCACTACTAAACCGTAGATGGGCGGGAATTCCTTTACTTTATCTATTAAACGATCATCCTCGAGAGCAGAGAAATCTAATTTATTGTATTTTTTTACCGATTACCTTTTTTAAATATTTTAATATTATTTCAGAAATAATAATTTTCACAATAACAATTGAAGAATGAAATCAAACGGTTGCTATTAAAATTCAAATATTTCGGCGACGAATATTCGTTGAAATCAAAATCAATTTGTTGCAACGAAAATTCGTCAACGAATTATAGTTATTATCTCTCTCATATAGTTATTATCGCCGAAATTATAAACGGTCTATATCAACGAAATATTTCGTGACGAACTTTAATAAAAAACAGGCCTTAAATTTAAAACATTTGTACGTGGAGATTTGTTTTTGTATAGAATTTTTATAAATTATTGTAGGTTTAGGTAAGTTGTTGATTGGAAATTTAGAGGTGTAGTTACACTGGAAATTCTAATATCAGGTCTACGAGTTCGCTCCTTATAGATATAATCGCTTACAATTATACCACATTTGGCCACATAACTGAGGACAATATTGGCTCGTGGAATGATGTGGGAAAGCTAATTGGGTGGGGCGGGGGCAACATCGAGATTTAGAATAGGAACCCTATTTTTTTATTGCAGATTTGGATCCTACTCCACCAAATACGTAGGTTTTGTTTGAAAAAAATGTTTTTCAAGTATTTTTTTTTAAGGATTTTTTCTTTTATTTTAATTTTTTTTGTAATATTCAAGACTAAGTGACCAATTTCTGATAGATTAATAATCCTTAGGTGATGAGGGACGATGTGAACGTATTGAAAGCTAGTCTAGTAATGAATAAAGTAATTTTTCGGGAAGTGGTTCAACTTTATTTTTTGTGATTACAGTGCCGGCTATCATGAAAAAAATTTTTTTTTAAACAAAACCTACATATTTGGAGGAGTAGAATCCGAACCTGCAATAAAAAATAGGGGTTCCTATTCTAAATCTCAATGTTGCCCCTGCCCCACCCCCAGGGGGTGGGGTGGGGGTTTAAGTTAGGCAGCATTAAATTTGCCACCCCCAGAGTCTAACAAATTTCATTCTAACTTTTTTTTGATTTGATGCATATTTCTCGAGATATTCCGTTGTCTCAAGATAAAAAACTCACCCTATATATATAACTAATAAATTCCTATCTATATTATTTGTGAAAAGCTAGAATGGTATACTGTGGAAATATCATAAGGTTCAAAAAGTTTTTTTTATCTTTACCTTGGCCCAGGCGGCAACGACGGAGCTTTTGAAAGAGAGAGGGTATGGATTCGATCCCTAGTAGCGAGGAATTATTATCTTAACAAATAATGGTTTTCGATCGCCTCAGTTGTAGAATACTAATCGATCGCGTGATATCGGATAGTCCTAAACCAACATAATACAAGCCCGACACTGAATTTTCTAACTAGCACCAACATAGAAATAGACGGCCGGTCGAAGCAAATAAATAATTTGTAAATATTCATTTACTGCAAGCAAAATAAAAGTCGATTTTTAGATGAGGTCAAAGTTGATATTTTTTACTTATTTCTTTAGTATGCAGATTATTAATTTATTTAACTAGAGTACTTAGGCTGGCAAAAAATGGTAGAACAAAACTCTCCAAGATTTCAAATTAAACGTTCGATACGAAACCTTTGCAATCTATATGTCACTATTGAAGGCTCTTTAATTGGATTTGAAGTTGTTGTTTTCAAAATTCATAAAATTACTGTAAGTCAATATCTCACATTAGTTGTCAACCCTATATCAATTTCGTCTCTGTATTAAAAAAATAATAATATGCAACAGTTTTCTTTTCATAAATTACAATCATACAATGAGGTCACAACAAAATCAAAATAGAGAGTATGGCTCAAGTAATATAATATTTTCGAGAATATTATTACTTTCCGTAAACTATGGCGCAAAATCCTTACTCATATTATCTCATTTTCAGCCTTTCACCCTACATCGGAAAACGGTTTATTTTTTCAACTATTTTCCATACACTCTCCCATTCCCATGCTTATCTAGAGAATCCTCTTTCGTGTTTGGCATAGGGGTGGAGGGGGGGGGGGAGGGCAAACAATTAAGTTATACCACCCTTATCAGAAGCCGACAGATACCGATGGAAACTAAGGTAGTATATGTTTTTCCCGTTTTCCAGAAAAATTAATATTGGTACTGGGTACAGTTGTTTTGTCTGGGCCCATGAGTATTTGTATGGAAAAACATCTTTATCAGATTTTTAGTCAGTCGAAATTTTGATGCGGTACTTTAATGACGTATATTATTTCTAAAGAAAAAAGAGTAGTATTTACCAACACACTATATATGTTTGGAAAGTTCTTTTACTAAAGCTATTATGCGAGAAATTTTGCGTAACGTTCAAAAAGTAATTTTCTTTTTATTGACTCTTCACGCTTGAACCGAGTTAAATATTAAAGAGATTAGGCCAGTTTTATATGAGGTGATAAAGACATTGGTGATTTCCCGCCAATATAATTCGATTCACGCTCCTATAGTGATAATATAAACGAGTGGCCGGACATAAATTTTCTATAATAAACTTTGGAGATTTGGGGATTAAAGCGCGACGGAAAAGAAATCGAGGATACAATAAAAGTGCGGAGTTATAAAGTATTCAGATATAAAACAAGTTGTTTATTCTATAAATGGACATTGACCCTTGCTGGAATTGTTGCATATATTTCCATTTCCATTAATATTTAATAGGTGAAACTAAATTGTGTGTATGCGACATATTTTATTAATGTTCTACTTCTATAATATTACGAATGAATTCTCTCGAGGCTATAAGTGAACACCGGAAAAAATTACATACAACTTGACCATAGGTATGGTGCATAATTGGTCATCATTAAATATAAATTAATATGTACTTTGCTGTGTATTTTAGTATGAACGATTTTCTAAAATTTGTTTGCCACTCTTTTACCACAATTTTTGTGATTTAGTGTATATATCTCATTTCCACAAGTAGTTAATTTTTATCTCCCATCCGGAATTTGATATCTATAGTTAGTTACTATACAATAGGAAAGGTCGATAATGTGGTTGATTGCCCCCTTTTGCGGTTACGGAAGTTGGCGAAGATTGAAACTTTATGATTAAATTTATAAGAAATCGAAACTATTTTAAATTCATATTCCAAATTTTCATATAGTAAACATATTTGAGTATAAGTAATAAAAAATTTACTCTGCAGAGAAATAGTTCTAATTTTGTATATTTTGTTAGTTCTAATTAATTTGACTCTTATTTATGACTGATTCTTATTTAATTTGACTAAATTATTATATGTAATTACATATATGGAATTTTTGGTTGGAAAACCTCTATATATTATTTTGATTAGACACGAAGTCAACAACTATCGTTCATGTGCTCATCCATTCCTGTATTCTGGATGATGTTTTGAATATGGTGACACTTTCGGGCAGACACACTACAATTTCAGATTTTTTTCAAAGCTGAGCTTTAATCTTTTTATAAAATGACTACACTGAACCAAATCGAGGAGGTGAATTTGACTAATGATTTTCGTTAAACTTTGACGATTCATTTGTTAAATTGAAG
>JANTOP010030338.1:0-11800 GCA_027564815.1 Symmerus nobilis | reverse complement strand
AAAAATATACAATTTTTTTAAATTTTGAAATATATAATGTTGTTTAATAATAATAATAAATGGAAAATATCGATTTTCCCACCCAATGGACTTACACCACTTTCAAAATTAACGGTCCATATATCACTTTTTTCAAGGGTTACTTATATACAATATTATATGTTCGAATAATATATAATTTAAAGTGAACCTATTCGGTTGGTTCGTACTAATTTAATATCATCTAAAATAATGAGGAATAGAAGGGGTTGAAAGAAGATTGGGGAAAGCGAAAATTATCACATCCCGAAGCGGAGGGTTTTGAGGACTTGGTTACTTGATCTTTGAACCCAAAATATTTGTAGAAAATATTCTCATATTTCGAAATTATTATTATTTCCTTATATGGATTTTTTATATAAAAAAAAAGTAATCGAATGGAATCGATACTCGTATGAAAGCGATTAGTGAGTAATCAATTTCTTGCGTTTAACAACCAGTAGCGGGCGTACAACCTGCAAGACATTTTTAATGGATATCATATTTAATTATCAATTAAATTGTTGAAAGCTCCGATACCATAGATCTTAATAAGGAGGGGATAGAAATAGAATTTGTATTAATTTCTAGATAGGTGTATCGTTCTATTACTATTTAGGGATCCGACCCTCCATTACCATTCCTCGCCGATCAATGCTCGTCAGCGATTTGGAGAAAAATCGGTTTTAGTACGATAATCCCTCTAGTTCAGATACGGAAAGGAAATACAAAACAAATGGTCACCTTTAAATTGTAACGTCCAACCAGTACATAGTATAATTAGTGTTATTATTTATATGTATTAGATATTAATTTATTAGATGTAAGTTTAGATAGGTGGTATGATAAATTATCACAGCATCCCGTTAATCCTCGTGAAGGGGGAAAAATGTTTGGGCAATAAAATATATAGTCGGGCAGTCGAGCCACTAAAAAGACCCGAGACAAAAAGATAGTAAAAGACAATAGTTTTTTAAAGTGATCAAGCGATCAATAGAATTGCCAATATCCTCACCACTTTCCCACACTGATGCTTGAAAATTAAAATATTTTAATCTGCATCAGTATTCAACATCACTCCCTCCATCAGTATTGCCAGTAATATTGACAGTATGAGATGATATCAGTATTATTGATCTTGTAATGGTCGCAAAAGATATACTCGCAGTCGTTAAATATAACGGAGCTTGGCAGCCTCAAACAAAATAAAAATTTCATGTTATTACCTAATTATTACCTAATTTATTTGATTTATTATTAGGGTTAATTAGATTAGATTAGATTAAAATGTGGGTAAGGCAATAATTGCCTGTAATCACTACGGCCACAATGGGCCTATTGTGGCATCCCGATATATATGAATTAGGTCTAGTCAACTTTGTGCTGGCCACGAATCTCAGAATTTGTCCTAGGGATAAGTTTACGATATCCGTCAGCTCAGTGTGGTATAGCTCGAAGTATCGCAATCGTCTTGAGTCCAAACCTACATAATCACAAAGGATGTGTTCGACCGTCTCCTCTTCCTCTTCACAGATTCTACACACGTTATCCTGTGCTAAACCCATCTTGTGGAGGTGGTTTTTCAGGTTACAGTGTCCAGTCAGTAGTCCTGTTATTTCCCTGATCTGGTTTCAAGTTAGATTTAGGTACTCTTTCGTTCTACTGATAGAGTGCGTGGCGTGGAATTTTTTTCCTTTTTCCGTTCCATTCTGATATCATTCTGCTTGCCGTGCATTTTGATATTCCACAGAATGGCTCCGGCCCATGGAAAGCTAATCCCGCTCCTTACTTGGCTAGAAGATTAGCTTTTTCGTTGCCTTCAATTCATGTATGCCCCGGGACCCAAATCAATTCAACATTGTTGAGTTGACTTAGGTCGCCTAGGACAAAGGGAGTTTTGTACCAGTTTAGAATCGATTTGGTAGGACTCCAATGCCTTTAGAGCTCCCTGACTGTCATAGAAGATTACAATCTTTTTGTTCTTGTATCCCCTACTGATGCTTTCTCGTATACAGAATTCTATAGTGAAGACTTCGACTTGGAATATAATGGCGTATTGCCCGAGATTTCTGGCGAACTGAGATTTTGGTTTTTTGCGAAATATTCCGACACCGATACCCTCGTCTGTCTTAGAAGAACCATCTGTATACCAAATTATATCCCATACCGAACTTGTTCAAGTTTTCTGACCAGTCTGCTCGGCTAGGGATTCGTATTTTGAAACGTTTTTCAAAATGAAATGCCGTTAGAGTTTTATCACTCGGCATTCCTAAAACTGGGTGGGTCTCAACTATGTCAAAGATTTCCGAATGACCTCTTCGGTAGTTGGGAGGGGGCCCCTCAACCCTAGACATTATTCTGTATGTCGCCAACCTTGCCTCCTTTTCCACTATAATGTGGATCCAGCAGCACTTCCAAAGCTGCGGTGGGAGTGGAGCTCATCGCCCCTGTGACACTTAGACATGCCTGTCTTTGCGTCTTTTCTGGACTTTTTCTTGTCGTTATGGTGGCAGTTTTATGCCACCAGACAATTGATGCATACATTATAATTGGTCTTATGACCATAGTGTAGATCCAAAACAGTGCTTTGGGATTTAGACCCCATGTCCTGCCACAAAGTCTCCGACAAGTCCATAAAGACAGTCGTACTTTGTTGGATATTTTCTTCAGGTGTTGGTTCCACTTCAATTTAGAATCAAGGATAACACCCAAATATTTGGTTTCCGTATAGAACCTGATTTGTTCACCATAGAAGGTTGGCATTATCAGATTGTCCATTTTACTTCTATTGGTGAAAGTAACCATGTTGGTTTTTTTGGGATTGACCCGAAGTCCCTCCCCTTCGCACCAATTTTGTATAATCGATAGGGCTTCCTGCAGACGGTCACAAAGTGTACTTACCACTTTGCCCCTTACAATTATTACTAGGTCATCTGCGTACCCTATGGTTTCAAAACCACTCCTGGACAGGATTTGAAGTAGTTCATCGACTATCAGAGACCGCAACAGCGGGGATAGTGCACCACCCTGTGGACAACCTCTGGTCGCCGTCGCCACTATTGCATCCCGTTCAAGAGTAGTCTTGATTCTACGGGACCTCAGCATGGCCTGTATCCAGTCACCAATAGCTGTGTCCAGTCCTATTCTAGGTAGGTAGCTCTCTTGATTGAGTCATAAGATTTATTATTGAAGACTCCTTCTATATCTATAAAGCCCGCTAAGGCTACCTCTTTATGCTCAAGTGTATATTCAATTATATTAAGAAGGCTATGCAGGGCAGTTTCAGTCGATTTGCCTGCCTGATAGGCGTGTTGATCCTTGTGTAAGGGTTTATACATTAAAAACTTGTACCTAATGTATACGTTTAGCACTTTTTCGATCGTTTTGAGAAGGAATGAGGTAAGACTTATATGGCGAAAAGCTTTTGGACTGAAATCCATTGCACATCCGGGCTTAGGGATATAAACGACATTAACCTCTGTCTATAAGGAGGGAATATGTCCTAATGCCAGACTGGCTTTACAGATTCTGGTCAGAATCGGTATGGTTTCCGCTTATATTAAAGCATGAGCATTTGAATTTTTTAAACCAATGTGACCAGTGGCCCAATTCAAGAAGTTCTTGGGTCGGTCTAGAAAATTCCTGGGGGGGGGGGGGGGGGGCGAATATTAGACATTAACATTTGATATATTTATTTAATTTTGGTAAAAAAAGCTTTATTTTCAATATGTATTCAAAGTCTTGAGGAGGCGCGGCCCTAGGAAAACTAGGGACGCCAGCGCTGAGGCGGTGACTAGAAAAATACCATGGCATGAATATTTTTCTATTGCATCAAATTTCTTACCAGTTCTTTTGCAAATGAATGATCTGAAGAAAGTCCTACAATTGTTTTTATGATGAACAGTAGTTTTTGACAAAAATTATAGTTCTGAAATTTAGCCATTCCTATAGAATTTTGAACTGAAGGTGTGAAGAATGGGAAAAAATTTCCATTGCATTTGTATAGAGTAAAAAAGATCCTCTATAAATAACGTAAATTACAGTTCAACTAAATATCATGAAGGTGTGTCAATTTTCTTTTCACAGAATGCTTTTAAAAAATATAAATATTGCTGTATTAAAACGTTTTTCACTTAATTCACTTTATACGACCTAAAATACATGTTTTGAAACCCTTTTTAATGAATATGGTCTGGTCATATTACTGGAATATTTTTTCCAGTCATAGGCATTTTAATTCCTTAACCTAATTTTTATGTCCAATCAGTACCTACCTCTAAATTTCTAGATCTAAGATGAAAAATCTATTTTATGAAGTGGATCTCGTTCGCTCAATTTATCCGAATAAATATCCCTAAATTTGACAACATTTTGTCAACAATTATTAGGCACATTATCAATCTATGCCGCCAACATTTAAAAACCATGTTATTTGTTACCATGTATGTTGGGCGACAAATAGCAGAATGGGCACAGCGACAGGTACAAAAATAGTGGCATACTGGTATCTTATTACTATATTGTTGCTGCTTGGGCAGACCTTATAAAATTTTCCGATTTTCTTTCTGGTTTTCATATAATAATTAAATTAAGAAAATGTTATTAAATTTTCCGACATTCGTAAAATGTTCGTTTACTTTATAAACTATTTCCGTGAAATTTCCTAATTTTCAAACAATTTAGAAATTTTCTGGAGATTTTAATTTTGTCATATAATTTTCCAATTTTTACCAAATGTTCGGATTTTAATTATAAAATTTGTAAAGTTAGTCGTTATTTTACTTGTAATTTGGCAAACAACCAAAATAGTGACGGGACATCCTAGTATTATTAAATAATCCAAATTTAATATTGCACATAAATCTAATGGAACCTTTGAACAGAATTTCATAAATTAGTCATAAATTTTATCCAAATCCAACAAAAAAAATATTTGATTTGAGTCATCACATATTGATGAGTAATCAGTCATATCAGAGTCACCTCTAAATCGGGAGATTAGTATAAATACAGAACAACTTAAGATATAAAAATCATATTTATTAGGAAATTAAGTAGGTAAATAAATGTTGTTGATCGAAGGTGTAAAGAGATAGACATAATGTAGCTCTGCAGATATATTCGCTTAACCTAAATAGTAGGTAATTATCATGAAATTAATCAATTACAATTATGTAATTAAAGAACTCGTATCGATGTATCGAACAGTTCACACTTCATTAGTAAAGAGTTGGTAAATAAAATCGAGAACCCTAACTTATATTGATTCCGTCTCATGCTATGCAAATATATGGTTGCTTAGTAGACAAGTCCATTATAATGATAGAATGGGTTGGTTGGCCAGAAGCCCAAACTATATAATATGAAATAAAACTTACAAACAATAAAAAAAAAATATAATAGCAGACTAGACACAATAGAAATGCGAGACTATTCGGTTCTCAGACAATAGACAAACAATCGAATGTCGATGACTAACTAAATAAATATAGAATAGTAAATGGAATGAAATAGAATCTAAATAAAGTGTAGGTGTACGTTAGGTATAATCAACGATAAATTAAATCGATGGATTTTCAAATCTAAATGTAAGATAGTTATTATATTTAAAATGAAAATATATTACGGGTGTGACATATATATACAATAGTATAAAATATGAAGATTCTTTTGGCTCTGGTACCCGACTATTACACTATATCTTATATAGTCGACATGTAAATAACGTATTTGATGTACTTCTACATGCAAACCATTCTGTTCACCATAAAATATATAGGAAAGTATATTCATTCCCTGATGGGAATCCCATATCCATACGATATAATTGCACCCGAACAGTAATCCTCTCAAACTCCCTACTCCCATTATATCCGACACCGAATAGCTTTCAGTTATACGTATTATAATAACCGACCACCTATACCGGACGTATATGGATACCAACAATTTTAAACCAACTAACACAAAACTAATTGCATTTAATGTTTTAGTAATTATTTATTTTTGTTCACAATTGGAATTTTTTACTAACTCCTTTTTTTGTTGTTGGTGAAATGTTGTGTTATCCTTGCATCTCTCGTATCTGACAACAAGGAATTTTCTGCAGAATTTTCATATTCATTTCTAGTTAGATATACTTGACTTTATATGAGTTTTACTATATTTTGCTGTTTTATAACATTTTCTAATATTTATGTAACGAATCCAAATTTTAATGTAATATAGAGGTTCGCTTAAATGAGTTAAAATCGGTCTTGTTAAAATTTTAGTATTAATACTTAAGTAGGTTTAGTTCATTTACGAAATGAATATCTGGGATGCTTACAGCATTTAAATATCTCAAAATTTTCCAAGCGAAATTGCTTTGTGCTGGTTACGGGTCATGATTACATATCATTTATTTCTGAAGGAAATTTTTCGTTATGCTAAATTTCACATCAATGTCGAAATTTAGTGATTGGTTCGTGCGGAATTTTGATTTCTCTCAGCAATAATTTTCTCTTATTTTAAGTATGTATTTTGGAGGGAATTATCTGGAGAAACATCGTTGCATTTCAAAAGATGCGAATCGAAAAATGTATATGGAGGGTGTGGGATGTTGTGGACGTGCGTGTGAAATTATCACAAAAAAATAATTGATTAATAAACTATATAACAAACTTCAATATTTTAAAAATATGTAATATGAAATTCCCAAAAAATATCACTCCAATTACAAAATTGACAGGTATTATCCATCAACCTCCTGTAGGTTCCAAAATACCTGTATTTGACGGGAAATTAAAAATAAATCGAGCTAAGACCAAAATGGGATGCATATTATCCCCATTTTTATGGTCTCTGATAGTCGACGAGCTAAAATGAAATGGATTTAAAACCATAGGGTGTGCAGACGACCTCGTAAGAGGTAAAGTTATAAGTACGCTCTATGACCGACTACAGATAGCCCTCTCGATTATACAAAATTGGTGTGAAACTGAGGGACTTCGGGTTAACCCCAAAAAAACCAATATCGTTACTTGCACGAAGAGAAGGAATTGAATAATTTAAGAAAGTCAACTATCGATGGTGAATAAATGAGGTTCTCTACGGTAACCAAATATTTGGGTCTTATCCTTGATTCTAAACTAACCTGGAATCAACATCGGACAAAAATATCTAACAATACCCTTCATTATGAACCTGTCGGAGACTTTGTGGCAGGACATGTGTCCCAAACGCCAAGGTACTATTTGGGCTATATGCCACAGTAGCTTTGAGCTAATCCACTCCCACGGCAGCTGTGGAAATGCTGCTGAATCTGTCTCATCTCTAACATTACAATAGAAAAGAAGGCTAGGTTGACGGGATACAGAATAATGTCTAGGAGTGGGGGGCCTCCTACCAACTACCGTAAGAGTCATCCAAAAATCTATGATATAGTTGGAATGCACCTAGTTTTAAAGATGCCGAGCGATTTAACTTAACGGCATTTCACTTTGAAAAATGCTTCAATATACGAATCCCAAGTTGAACGGACTGGTCCGAAAACGGGTCTGTGGAATGACAGCCATAATCTGGTATAGAGATGGTTCTAAGACAAAAGCATGAGTAGGTTGCCTTAACATACGGGAAAGAACCCAAACCTCAGTTGAACCTAAAGTTCAATAAGGTTGAACTAAACTGGGTCCCGGGCATGGTAAAATTGAAGGTAATGAAAAAGCCAAGTTAGAAGCGGGACTGGCCTTCCATGGGCCGGAGCCATTCTGTAGAATACGAAAAGGCACGGCGAGCAGGAACAGGAAAAACTGCACTGGGAGCAATCACCAGGGCAAACCCAGGCGATGACGTTTATTGTCACGCACTCCATCAAAAAAACTAAAAAGTACCTAAATCTAACTAGAAACTATATATCAGGGAAATAACAGGAATAACTCCACAAGATGGGACTAGTATAGGAAAACATGTGTAGAATCTGTGGAGATGAAGAGGAAACCGAACATATCCTCTGTGAATATTAAGAATTGGAGTCAAAACGATTACAATACTTCCAGCAATACCACACTGATATTGTTAAATTATCACAAAGCTGACTAGTCAATAACTTTTCTTACATTATATCAAATAAACGGTCTTGAAATTGATGGTGATCGGGCCCAAAATCATCATTTTCTTGCTACTTTCGCATGGATTGGTTGTTGACTGAACCTTCACGTTACAGAAATTTTTATACATACAGAAAGAAGGTTAGGGAAAATCAAATTTTCGATGTATAGTAAAAGATTAAGAACGGATATGATAACGTTAGACTTGTTTAAAACGGGAAAGGAAGGTGTTTTTTTTCAAAAAAACGGAGGAACCATTCACCACCAATTTTGCATGGAAATTTTCTTTCTCATATTCCGTCATATTGATTTCGACATTCATCAATTTGATTTCATTTCTTAAACTTTAAAATCAAATCATTTCCAAGGGTTGTCCGCTGAACTTGATCAAATTAGCCCTACAATTTTTTTTTTTGGTGTCGAATCATAATTGGGAAAAATATTGGTATGAATATGAAATTATATCAAATTTTCTGACTTGAGATTCTAGAAATTCGGTTTAAATTATACGATTATCCCGATAAATATTGATTTATTTTTGGATTTTGTAACATTTTGTAACTCACTACATTGAGAGATAGGAATGAGTCATAGAGAACTATAACTGTGGACTGGAATACTGGGATACTGGGAATGCTAGAGTAAATGAGCGCAACCTAGTTACAAAAGATATGATGAATTAGGACGAAGAACGAATTAGACAAAGGAAAGCATGCAAAAAGCATGTACCGAAAAGAATCAGGAGCTACCAAAATCACAACCAGAAGACCGGGGAATATAAACATGGGAACAGAATGAATTACAAACCTGATTTATAAGTAAAATAGGACGACAGAATAAATCCGAAAAGATACATTAAATAGGGGATGAGGAGGGATATGGAAGAGGTCTATAAAATGAAGGTGCAAAAACAGCCAGAAGATTCATTAAAAATAAAGTGGTTAATGAAAATGGGAACAACAAATTTAATGAAGTACCCAAAATTGTTGTAAAAGAGCTGTAGAAATAAGCCTCAAATTCCTGGAGACTTAGAAGAAGAGAGACAGAAGAAAGGCGCGTTCAAAAGCAGATAATATAGCAATAATTCATTTGCAAAATGTATTGAAATAAGAAAACTCGAAGCGTTGCAAAAATGGGAAAAATGGAAAAACGAATAGAAAATCATAATGAGACGATGACGGAGAAGAACTCATGACTAATAATCAAATTAATAGCAAATTTTAAAAAAAAAATGTCCAGAAACCAATAAAGACGTCAAGAAATGGATATCAAAAATTCATAAGAAAATAAAGTTAAAAAGACTCAAATTATAAAATGAGGCGAACGGGAATTGAGAAAGCTAGAGAATATGTATACTAAAATACATATAAACAAAAGTAAAAAATGGGAAAGTTCAGGAAAGAAATCAATGAGAGTTGGAGAAGAATATATTAAAATTAAATTTTAGAAAGGGATTGAGAGGGAATAGGGTAAGGGAAACCCTATAAAAAAGAAGAAATTAAACCTAGAATCTCATAGGAAAAAACAACATTGGTAAAAAAAAGACAACATAAAGTGGAGAAAGATAGATAGAGGCAACGAAAGCATAGGCGAATAAGCCCAGATCAGGCGTAGATGAATGGGTAGGATGTATTAAGAAGAGAAATTTTGAAATCCAAAAACAAGAAAATTAAAGAATATTGGGATAAATGGGAACTTACGGTAAAAAAGATTTATGAAACATTAAAAAAGTAAAAATTCACGATCTCGTAAGATGAATAAAATGATAAGAGGATGATGCACCAACAATCTTCGGAATTGAAAAGAGAATAGATTCAAATAATTAGACACTATAGTGGAAAACAACAAAGAAGTATTCATCTGAATAGCAAAATAAGTAAAGAATAATTAAAAAATAAAATATGAAAAATATTGCACGTACATTAGGGTGGAGTGAAAATGAAAGAAAGACAATTAATTTTTTTTTTTATTACGCATACTGGGGATAGGTGCTACTTAGTTCAAACTATTGGAGAAAAAGTTTCAATTCTGAAAAAAAATATCTTGAGGGTTCACAATGAATTTGAAAATTTAAAAAAATTTAACATTTTTTTATCTTATTCCAAATGGATATAAGTGCCATTTAGGTTGAAAAAAAGTTGCAAAATAACAAAAAAAAAGTCTTGAAAGTAGCTCCAAATTACGCTAAACCCACCCCGAAAATAGTGGCGCCAATTCAAGAAATTCTTGGGGGGGGGCAAAGAAATCCATGGGCGGCGGACGAATATTAGACACAAACATTTCATATATTTTTTGAATATTGGTTAAAAAAAAGCTTATTTTCAATATATATTCAAAGTCTTGCAGAGTCCCCCTCTGCCCTCCCCCTTCATTGGCGCCTCTGCCCGACAAGTCAGAGTGAAACTGATTTTTAGTGTGAAATTCAGGCATTATTTTTCTTGACAGAATTCTCGATCAAATTAGTCCATTACTCTATGACCTAACAGCCGTTACAAATCATCACCCAAAGAACAAATTTATAGCATCATCTCGAATCAGCGCAAACCAATCACGAGATACCTGATTCCATTTGTTTTGAAAAGGCATAAATATCGGTCAATGCCCTTAAAAATACCTTCAATTCACATCACACTTAGATAACTGAATAATGAATAGTTCACACAATCTATTCAGTTACCGTAGCAACTGCTTAATTTCACACATTGACCTGAAACATCGGTTCAGTTATAATATTCCGCTTCAAATAATTATACTTGTTTTTTAGTGTAGTTTTATTAATTATAACATATAATATGAGAATAAGGAATAGTGACCAATCAATTGTTCCATCCAGGAGAAACATTTTCTCAAAGGAATAAAATCTCAGGCTAAAGTTGACATAGTTTACAGCTCATAGAAATAGAACATCGGATAACGGGTAATTATTTATTTTTTCTTTCATCCGACTCAATTTATAAATAAATTAAATATGTATATATACATTCGTAAAACTTACAGTTAATTAACATGATCATATCCCTAATGATCACTAATTCACACACACCAAGTATGAATAAGAAATTTGCACGTTACCACACTCCACAAATCCCTTCCCACTTTTCTTAAACATGTGAGTGAAAACCTCCAACTTATATATCCTAATCCACTACCTAGTAAGTTTCACACATAACTTTCATCGACCATCACAGTTTAGGAACGAAATGGTCACAATAGGAGGTACAGAAGTGGACTGTCTGAAGAGCTTCCGACCGATCCGTTTTCCAACCAGGACTTAGTTCACTTTCATGTGCTATCTTTTACTTCACTACACCATACATTAAATATGAGTTAATAAATTGCACACATTTTATGTACATTAGAACTTTACAGTACTACATTGATGCAAACACATTTGAGAACACGAGATAACTGCCTTTACCATGTACCCTATAGGTGGTCTGGGTGTAAATGCATGGATTGTGTGGTACAAGTTGCGCCACCATAGAAGTGACATTCAAAATTAATAGTTATTTTAAGTAAAGGGGGGTGCGAGGTAAAGGCAATCCAAACAATTAAATTTCATATTTTAATATTTAACGGTTTAATTTTATATTCATAGTCTATCATATCATCACCTAGTCTTTTATTCCTCGCGGGAACATAAGGCATCAACAAATCTTCGCCATCTTAGTCTGTTCTGGGCCAGAGCCTTCACT
>JANTOP010030337.1:0-25781 GCA_027564815.1 Symmerus nobilis | reverse complement strand
CTCACACTTCCCTCAGAAATTCTTTAATGAAAAAATTCTAGAACTGAAGGCGCATATGATTTGCAAACTTAATCAAATCAAATATTCATTATTTCAAAATCTATATCATAACTCCATATTTTCTAAAGCTAGAACTCTGTAATTTGGTACAGATATTCTTCTAGCATGTAGAATACGATCCCTAACTAGATCCTCACACTTCCCTTAAGAAATTCTTAAATAAAAAAATTCTAGAACTGAAGGCGCATATGATTTGCAAAATTGATGAAATGAAATATTCATTATTTCAAAATCTATATCATAATTCCATATTTTCTGAAGCTAGAACTCTAAAATTTGGTACAGATATTCTTCAAGGATCGAGAATACGAACCCTGTCTAGCTCCTCACACTTCCCTTAAGAAATTCTTAAATAATGGCGGTATTGGAGAAAAAGTTGCGAGGTCCGTAAGCATTTAGAAAATTTCAGAATGCCAGAATGTTCATAAAGAGGCTAAAGAAGCGAGCCAAAATTTGGAAATGATGAACAAAGTTGAGAAAAGTCTTTAAAAGTCAGAAAATAGTTAGAAAAAATACTAGATTAGTCTTAGAAAGTCAAAAAAAGCTGTAAAATATTAAGAAATGTTGCGCAAATCATCGTAGCAGTTAGAGTAAATCAAGACAAACATTAGAAATGCTTAAAAAAAAATATTTGGAATAAATGGGAAAAGTCCAGTATGTAAATCTCATGTGTCACTCTCCAAGTCTTCTTGGAGTTTTTCGCCTAACTACAACGTATAACTTCCGTAACTGTCATCGCTTTTGAGATAATCTCTTCAATTTTGACGTAACAAAAATTAGTGGCTTTATTTCAATATAAAAAATATCAAGAAAAATGCCTAGGGCATACTTCCTGCACGTCAGATCGAACTATATGCAACGTGACGCATTGCTCAATTAACCGTTCTAATTTTACTGCAGGCTTGTTGATTTACCGAGGCTTTCTAAATCCAAGTGCAGGTTATAAGGTCTAATCCCAAACGCTGCAATAGAGCTAGATGAGTCGAAAAATGGTTCGCAAAAAATTCCAAACAGAAAGAAGTACAATAAAATCACAGACACTGTCGTGAAAAAGTCTAGGAAATTTAAAAATCTTTCCATTTATAAATTTTCGTCGAATTTAGACGACTTTTTACGAGAGTGCTCTCGGCTTTTCTCCACTTCTCAGAGATTTCCCAACTGTTTCTAAATTTTTTCTGAATTTTATCGGACTTATCAGACTTTCCATGAATCCTGTGCGAATATAACAATACTCTCCCCGGATATGCATAAATTATCAACATTTCGACCGACTTTATGAAACTTTCTGTATATTCTCCCACTTATCAGGACTTTTTCTTCGAATTCAATATGTCGCGGATTTTCTACGACTTTTTTTTCAAATTTTCTAGAAAAAATTTTAAAAAATCAAGAAGCGGTGAATAAATATCCAAAAAAAAATAGAAAATGTTGGGAGAGAAATCAGGAAAAATCGAAAATAAGAAAATTAATGAAAAATGTAAGAAAACCTTGGAATAAAAAAAATTCAAGGAAAAGTTAAATAAAAATTGTGGGAAGTGGTCTGGACAGTTGGGAGAACTTAGAAAAATTCATCCATCGTTCACCATCTAAAAATGATCGGGAAAAGTCGGAAACGGGTCGGAAAAATTGGACAAATCTGGAAATTTCAAATTATCCCAAAAAAAAGCTCTTTTTATTCGATTTATTAAATTTAGATAAAATATGACTGACAATTTCCCAAAAAGCTTTCTCAGCCCGTTGTAAGCTGAAAGAAGGCTTTAAGCTTCGAACTTAATTTTTTACTTTTACTTTTACTTAATTTTTCAAGAAAGGGCAAGCAAGGACAATGAATGTCTTCAAGATAATTTGCCTTCAATTCAATTCATTAAAGCTTTTGTACAGATTTTAATTTTCCACATGGTGTTTTTGAACAGATGCAAGGGTATGTCGATCAGAAGAGTTAAATGAGTAGCCGGGTACGGTTTAGGATGCAGAACGTCATCGATTTAAGGAAGATTAATATAGGAGGATTAATGTAATTTTACTTCAACGAAATTTCATGTTTTCTCAAAAAGCTCTATTATAATCGCCAAAGTTTACTGAGAGCTTTTGATATGAACTTGATTTTTATTTGTTTGTAATCTGCTTTTCATCCGATTAATGAAATTGTAATCAAATCTGAAATTTTCCGTGAAATGCTTTTCTACATCGGAAAGCTCAGAGAAAGCTTTGACTTTAGGGGGATAATTTTACAGATATTGTAACCTATTTTCCAGCAAAGTAAATTAGCTGCAACGAAATTTGACATTTTCGCCTAGAAGCTTTTGTAATATGTAATCCACAAAAAGCTTTTAATGGAAATTTCATTTTACTTCCTTGGAATCTACTTTTCATCGGATTATTAAAATTTCCTCCAAAAGCTGGATGAAAATTAGATTCCATACTTCATAAAATCAATGCCTAACAGACAACAGAGTCGCTTTTCGTTGATTTGGAGGTCCGGTCACTTCAATAGCTCAATTCGTGGAGGCTTGCTCTTCATATGCAACTTTCTCCTCAGACTCAGTCTATGAAACCTTTATGTTGGAAGACTAATTTTATTAATTTTCAATTCAATTTCGTTGATTTACATGAAATTTGAAAGTTTTGCACAGAAACTCTGAATAAATTTAAAATACTGAAGAAAAGCTTTAAGTTTTGTATCAAATGTTGTATAAGTTTTGAAATCTAATATTAATCCGAATAATAAAATTTTATCCAAAACTGAAAGTAACTTTGGGTAGTAATTTTATTCACATTGAAACCTACTTTCCTTACAAAAATTTAATTATAGCGAAACTCAAAATGTTACGATAAAAGCTCCGTATATATTAAAAAGCTCAGCAAAAGATTTATGTTTTGAATAACATTTGATGCATCATCAAATAGAATGTTCGTCCCAATAATTAAATGTGAAATTTTCTTTCAAAAGCTCCACTAAAGCTTAAAAACTCGAAGAATGATTTGGGTTTGGGTCATATTTCTATTCGTATTGACACATACCTTCCGTCTAAATAATTTAACTACAGGGAAATTTAAAATGTTACGACAAAAGCTCCGCATAAACTAGAGCTCATCGAAAGCTTTAAGTTTGCAATAACATTTTATGCATTATCGAATGTAATTTTAGTTCCAATAATTATAATTATAAAAGCTCCATTAAAGCTTAGAAACTTAATTTAGATTTGGAACATGATTTTATTCCTATTGACCACCATTCGTACCTATTAGGGCCCCACAGAAATTTACGGACCGTAGGCGTGGTCCTACTGTTGTCTTGAACACGCGGCCCGAACTCATAAACAGAAGAAGGTTCGAGTTCAAAAAATGCGGGTAAGCATGTACTGCAAGAAGCAGGAAGAGGAATTGCGTCGATTGAGGATTTTATTCTCGAATATTATCCAAAATGAGGAGCTTGAGAGCAGCTATGGTACATCTCTCCGTAAGGAAGATGGAAACGAAGAAGAAAACTTGCCTTATACCTCGAAAAAAAACTTCATTACGTCGTCATCAACCGGCATATTAAACTTTGTTAGAAAATTATGTTATTTTAGCTCGGCTAATTTTGGTTTGTCACCAAATCTGTGGATATAACAACGAGTTGGGACGATAAGGATAGGATCTTTCCTAGTTAGCTTAAAAATTTTTGTCGAACTATCCCGATTTGATTTTTTTTTGTTCTTTGTTTTTTACGATTTGCTCGATATTTATGTTGGTTTTCTTCATTTTACCTATCTTCTCCTCACTTTACCCGACTTTGCCTTCTTTCTTTCCTTTTTATTAACTTTTCTGAGAAATGTTGACAGAATTCGTCTAATTTGGCCATATTTCTCTACGATTTTCGTCGTATTTTATCAGAATCTTCTTTTCTTTCCTTTCCCGATTATTCTCTGACTATTTTCGCAATATTTTTGTCAGCGTTTTTGACTTTTTCCCTCAATTTTCTTGACTTATTCCCGAAATATTTGGAAATAAAATTACAATGTACGTGCAGGAAAAGTCTTTGTTTAATAATTCAATTTTACCGCCCTGATTATTCTCCATTATTATTAAGGTAAGAGGGTGAGAAATTAAATCCTTTTCAAATCTTTTAACTGCCGAGGTTTTTTTTACACATTTTTATTAAAACAAATGAAAGACATTGGGCTGTTTCCTTTTTCTATATAATCCCTGATAGCTAGGACGACCGAAAGAAGATTGGTGATTATATGAAAGTTTAATATTATCCGGATATCTGATAGATAATCCGGATAGTTTAGTTATTTATTATCCGATATTCGGATAGTTTAATACGCCTAAGGGAAAAAATCCCTCTACTTGTTTGGCTTGGCAAATCTGGGTTAATTGAAGAAATATAGAAGATAAAAGGTAGACAAATTTGGTAGATACGAAGAAATGTAGAATACAATCCAGAAATTAAGGAAAACCCGTCAGTAGAACCAAAAAGTTCAAAATATCCCGGAAAAAATAGAGAAAAGCCAGAAAATGTCGGTAAAGTTAAAAAAGAATTAAGGCAAATATGAAGAAACGGGGAAAATCTATAAAAAGGACTTCTTCGTCCGTTGAAAATCGTCTGTAAGGAGATATCTTGTGCATTTCCGATTCCTGACTTGATTATAAGGTGGGAAGGTGTGTCCAATGAATTATTATCGAAAATTCATTCCATCGAACTTACGATTCTCCTCCTATAATTTAAGATGACGCCACGATTCCATTCATTAAAAACCTTCAAATTTGTATTCTTCGTAATATCGCACAAAATAAATTAATTCAATTTATCGAATAGACATCGGCAAGAAAATGATGAATAATAATTGATGATAAAATAAATAAATAATAAAAAAAAAATTGATTGAGAAAAACAAAAGTCCTTTCACAACAACAAATCTCCCAGACCCAGTTAACCATATTTGGAATTTGATTCCATTTTTGGTAGACAGTTTGCCTGAGACCGAGACATATATTTACACCAGTACACATATTGTGTAATATATGTATACCTTGTAGTTGCTATGTACTACATTACACATAGCATATACGAGAGTACTCTTTATAAGTCAATCATTCCAATAATAATTTATACCGGTCCAGACATGGGCATTACAACTTTTTCATTCTAAAAATATCGTTTTATTTCAATGAATTTATCGACATTATTTTTTTTTTAAATGAATTGATTAGAATTTTAATTTATTTAATTAAATAAAAAGTTAATTGACACATCCAAATTAATTGGGGGACTAGTTCCTAGAAATGGTGCGTAACAATGATTAAACAATGAACCCTAGTCGAAGTCTATACTATCTGTTGTATCTACAGGATATCTCTCTATAGAATCTCATTGTTGGTACCAAAAATACACGTATCTGTGCGCACAAGGTCAATGTTGAAATAAGATACAAAACCAATGGTAAAAATGTTGTATTTGCATATTTAATATGTTTGAATAACAAAAAAAAATCCAATCCATTCAGATATAAAGTGAATTAACGCCAAGATGCATTTTCTGACAATCTACATCAGAAGGCGGATAAATTCTCGTTCAAGATTAAAGCCCAGCGCACATCGTATTTTTTTTTAAACACGTCTCGTAATCAGCGCATTTTGCGGTACACGTATACCGCGTAAATAACTAGGTCAAATGCATGAATTATTTATATAATTTGTTGCACACTGTATTTTATTATATGTTCATATGGGGATATTATAATCTTTTCTTTAATTCTTATTTAGTTTTTTTTCTCTTGCAATTTAATTTTTTTAATTTCGCCTCTCCAATTACAGATTTGAATTAAATATGGATAATAAAAAAAAAAAAAACAATAATAATAAATAAGCAAGATGTGATTCCAAGTGATGTAAGGCATGACAAACATACTGAAACATTTCCATGTATGTCCGTTTGGCCATTTGGCGAGATATATCATTGACAATGCCCCACTTGATAACGTTATATTCATATACAGTAGATCCCTAATTCAACTCTCTAATAATCTACTAAATAATTTATCCATAAATACAACAATTGACAACTATCAATTTGGTATCCTGCGTCCAGGAAAAATGACAGTACGAGTCATAGTATAATGTGTTGTCGGATTTATCATTAATAAATCATCTCTGTTATATAATAAGCTATTCAAGCGGTAAAAAGGAGAAAGGGGATCATTCTTCTAGAAACAAACCGGGGAAGTAAATTTGAATTAGAGAAAATGAAGTTTCGATGTCATTTTAAATTAGAAAAACATATGCTATCTACTAGGCCCTCTGCGATTCGAAACCCTTTCCCATTCCCTTCACTTCCTTCTTTTCCCCTCCCCACTCCCACCTTCTCATATACGAAATATTAAAATTCATAAAACATAAACCTGCCGAATTTCTCTTCTTCAATTATTTTCGCGAGCGGTCTTAGCCAAGTTCTTACGGAATTTCGAAGCAAAACCACCTTCAGAAAATGCGAATATACCAATTCCACCTTCGTTTCCTATAGCTTATAGGTTAAACTTATATTATTAGCTTGCTTTAGAAATCATTCTAACACATGCTTGTCGGGGCTTATGGCCAGACCGACTTTCCCTGAATTTGTCCCTTTCCATATTTTCCTGGGCTGAGATTATGATAGAGTCGGCTCGAGACGAGTCGATTAAAAACCCATTTTAAACTAACTGGTTAGATAAAAAACAGTGGGGAAAGCGCACCTCCTTTTCAGGTGCAATAAGGCGAAAAGCGCCTTACGATTCAGGCGCGAATAGCATATACTTCTACCGTTCGCATTTTCTGACCCTAATTTGTTCTAACTTTCTTCTCATTACCTGTATGTCCAGGCGATTATATTCTGAATTCCCGACTTTTTTTGACAACTTTTTCCTATTTCTCTTGACTTTTTTACGAATTTTGCCGACTTTTCTTGTTTTCTATCTAACACTTTCTGGTCGAAAATGGCTTGGATTGTTATTTGGATTATTAGATTTCTTCAATGCTCGACAGAAACCTCCGTTCCCTTCCAGGTGAACCTATGTTTGACCTGCACACCAGGTTTGACACCATATGTATGTTCTGAGCATTAGATCTCAACTAATCCAGTAAATTGAAATTGAAAAATTGGTCATATCGTTTTAGCAAGCCTAGCCTGGCCTGGCCCAAGCAGGGAGTCCTCTATGTGCATACCCTATTTCCATGTACAAGCTATCATTAAGCTCTTTATTCTACAAAGAAGTAACATCATAAACACGCTAACGAGCTCCTTAATCTAACCACAGAACAGATGAGACAGGTCGTAGAAGAAAGTTACTATTTATATAATGTCTCTTCAAATTGAAAGATGTTGTCTAGCGTTGGACGAGGTATTGCTATTCCAGCATTTCTTACAAAATAAAATCAATTAAAGATTTATTGATATCAACTTCTCTTTATATAGAATTTCTCCTTTTCAACAGCTTTTAAATAAATGTATTTGACAATGTGGTTTGAATTTTAATTACTTAAAAGTGAAAATTAATTTCAATTTTCAATACTGGTGAACCTATTTATTCAAAAGTGAAACAACGGTAACGGTATCAACCATTGTTTCTTAGTAAAACTAAATCTGAGGCCGTTAGGAATTCCAAGGGTTGAATGTAGCTAGAAACGATGGAAACTATTGTTTCCAATGTAAAGGAAATTTAGAAGAAATTGAATCACCGAACCAGAGAGAAAAAGAACTAATCAAAAAGCGGAGATGGTTATTCAATCTCCTGCATAAATATTATAAATTCAAAAGTCGGGAAAACGTACGGAAATCGCGAAAAATAGAATAGAGTCGGAGACGTAGACAAAAAAAAACAAGAAAATTGAGTAAAAGTTTGTAAAATCAGACAAAATCCACATAACTTTGAGAATGTCGGAAGATGTCTCATAAATCTGAGAAAAATTCGGAAAAGATTAGACAAGTTGGAGACGAATTCTGAGGAAAAAAAAGGGTCGAGAGAAAATCAGTAAAACTAATTAAATGTTGAAAATCAAATAATTCATTAAAAATTAGCGGAAAATTTCGGTGAAAATGCCGAGAAGTTGTAAAAAGTCAGAAAATTTGACTGAAAAGTCGCAAAAACATCTTCAAAGGATGAGAATATTCTGGAAACGCAGGAAAAAGGTCAGAAAACTGGATAAATACCGGAAAAATCATAATAAATCGATGATATTCAAAGAAAGTTAAGAAATATCAGATATCCTCTTGGACCATGGACAAATTGAAGCCAAGCAAAGGATATTCTTATCAGCTTGAGATAAATACTACGTTTGAAACCAAATAAAGAGCTCGATATTCCTGACAACGGAACCTGTTCATTTTATAATTTATTTCCCAACTCAAGGAATTTCTCCTTTCAATTTTAATTAAAATCATCGAACTCCGGAGAAGGATCTCTGAGATAGGGCATTTCTTTCTTCTTGGTTCCCATGTCCCATTGATTTTTCACTTCATTTTCAATCTTAATTCAAAATCGAATTTTTTTCCACGGAACCTAGCTATTTTAAATTTATACAACCAGTTTTCCAACCAGTGTTAACTACAATTCCATCTCCTCCAATACCCTTTAGTTCTGACGTGTCAATCAATTTTTCTTGGAGATGAGACACAATACCCTTGCCTATGTCCTACACGCTTCCTGACTTTGGAACCAAGTGGGATATGTAAACAGAGCCTGGCTCTTGAGCAAGTGTAATGTGTTCCTCCTTAGCCTCCTACATCTGCTCTTTTATCCGCGACTACTTCACTCTGAAATCAGACCAATGTCCTGCAGGACACTTGAAACAATCTTGAAGCTCTATCTGACACAACAAATCTATCACTTGTCAGTGTAGTAGCAGGAAGTCTGAGCCTCATTTGAGAGGACGATGGCAGGTTAAGTTCAGGGTTAGTACGAGCACAGAATAAACTTGTGTCTTTATTGCTTGCTTTGTTTGTTTCAGGTCTGCGGTCAGGTAAGGAAATATCAACGTCGCTTACAACAGATCGAGACCTATCCGTATCCATCAAAACGGCATCAAAACTGTTCTCTTCGTCAACTTTGTAAATCTTTCCCTTTCGATCACTCATTTGGTCGTTAATTTTTCTGAACTTGTCTTTCTTTAGAACAGGTACATTCAATCTGAATGGGCTCTGAACAAATGCAAAGTTCTTCAAGAGATCTTCCACAAGTGCATGAAAGGATCCTCTTGCATTTGCACTCAGAAATTTCGAAGAGCTTGTTTTGAGCGTCATGGATAAACTGGTTAAAATATTCTTTCTGATGAGGCTTGTCTTTGTCCCTGTTATATGACTTTCAAATGTTGTAATACTTGTAATTATAAGACGTTATCTTTTTGTAAAACTCTTGTTCGTGTAACAGTAGGAATGGATGCTTTCAAATACAAGCTCTCAATGCAAAGCTCAGCTTTTTGCAGCTACTTTTTCCGCAACAGCAGAAAAGCTTTGCTTTTTACGAGGACAACTCGAGACTATCGCCAAATCATAACGAACTTGCTGGCAACAGCGAATCGCAGTTGGCTAAGTTGACAGATAAGACGGATTGAACTCTTTGGGTGTCCCAAATATTGGACAAATCCAGTCCTTCCGGGTAATCATATAAACAACATGATTTCTGCCTTTGAAAACAAAAGGTTTGTGGTGCAATACAACCTATTATCTACAAGACACAAGAGTAAGATTTTAAAATAAACGAAAACTTAGGATTAAGCTCGGAGACGAAAAAGAGAAAGGCAAGCGGCCAACAATAACGAAGGAAAAGACCAACTAAAACCGGAAAAAACTAACGTCGTGACAAAACACCTCCTCTCATGACAGAGCACGCAGTATGAATGATGCGAAGTGCCTGGCGGGTAGTAGTAGGGAGCATTTTTGTTGAAAATGCCACCCCCCCCCCACCCCCCGCTCCTCCTCAATATATTTCTTAGACACATTTTTAGTGTAATTTGCGTAATTAAATATACGAATGTAGGAAAAATTGCATTTTTGGCCAAACTTTTGGCCCTTTGCCCTTGATTTTTTTTATATAAATTTGGAAACATAGAAAATCGAAGACATATTTTGAGTAAATGTAAGACAAATGAACAGACATGCAGATACCAAAGTAACGTTAAGAATTTATTTAAATTACAGATCAGACATCTGACGTGATGAGGAGTAGATTGACCCTGTAATTTTTTGTGAATGAATAGATTGTCAAATTTAGCGAAAATTTTACTTGTTCTTATCCATCCATTCGAGTGACAGAAACCGTTTATATATTTTTAAAATAAAAATCAATTTATATAATTGATTCAGCCAGCTGGATATTATTTAAAAATAGAAATAAATAAATAAATAAATTACCTATTTGAATAAAACAAGTAAACAATATCGATGGCCAGTTTTAAGTTAATCCAGTCACGTTCGAGGAGAACACAAACGAAATGAGAAAAAAAATTAACAAACAAAAGACTTCAAGCGACGAACCTTTCTTCAATATTTTTTATTTGTTCTAATTAGTGATTCTCGTTTACCTTATCACCAAAAACCACCATTGAAAAATTTCAATATTTTACCGATTTTTTTCTCGTTTTCGCAATAAAAATATAATTTATTTCACTTTTCTGTTTTGTTTTATTTTAAATTTATTGGACTCATTAAATCCCGGATTCAGGTAAAGTTATTTTTTCCAATTATATTTAACTGGGGGAAAGTTTTTCTCTCTCGAAACCCAAATTCAAAAGGAAGAAATTGGGATCGGCAATTATATTTTAATGGTAAATGGATATTTTTTATGGTTGATGATTTTGGTAACGCCACCGTTTGATATTTTTAAAAGTAAAAATTCGTTATAATTTTATTTTTAGTAAATAGAATAATGGAAATTGTTATTTTTTTAATGGAATTGTTGTTATCCGAGCAACCGTAATAGATAGACTGAAGTTAATATTGTAACAGCCTGTGAATCATATACCCTTGTTTCCCATCAGAAATTCGCATTTACTTCATTTGGTATATACAATTTCTTATATATAAAAAAGGTAGAAATTATATAAATATCATATAACGTATAGACTACATAGACTATTCGACATAAGAAATGTTAAAAATATTTTAAAATACTTGATTTGATAGAATTGGGGGTCGCCTATACCGAGACATACCTACCGCTTATGAGCAGAGCAAATCAAGCAAACATTATTGATAAAGTTGGATATGGATATGGACTAACTAAAACTTGCCCAGATCCATCCATAAAAAATGTTACTGTAATTACATCCATTAGAATGCAAGATAGCAGGGTAGTCGACATCTCCATAAGGAGTACAAAGTTTCATGACCCCTTAACAAAATATGCACAAAATTACTCAGTGCTATTACTAGAGTGCGTGCCGTGCTCACACACAAAGTTGCTTTGACAGTTAGGTAAAAATACAAAAATTAAATATTTCGGAAAAGTTGAAATTTGTCTAAGAAAAATCAAAAATACGTACCTATCGGCTCGCACCGAGAAAATTGAATATCGGACATCGCGACATTTGATCCGAATTTCCCGATAATTTTCTTCGGTTCCAAAAGAATGTAATGTTGCGGAAAGTTTATAAATTAGTTGAGGAAAAATACAAAAATATCATAAGTAAACTTTTCGTACAAAAGCTCTGTAAAAACTTCAAAGCTCCCCGAAAGCTTTATTTTCCGAACCTTATTTTCTACGTTTTAAAATCAATTTTCTATCCAGATAACGATCCTTTAACGAAATATCAAATTTTCCCAAAAAAAAAAATAAAAAAATAAAAAATATCGAAAGCTCATTGAAAGCTTAAAATTAAAATGTTATTTTATATAATTTGGAATCGAATTTTTATCCGATTCATTAAATTTAAATGAAATATTCAATTCTTGCGGAAAGCTTGACCAAACTCTTAAAAGCGCAATGAAAGCTCTAAGTTTGGAACTTAATTTTTTACGTACAGAAATCTATTTTTTTCCAAATAACAGCCCTATAACGAAATTTCAACATTTTCCAAAATAAAGTTTTAAAAATCTCGAAAGCTCATTGAAACCATTCATTTATGCAAAATTTCAGGCCGTTGCCTTGAAAGGGCAAACAAGGGCAATTGCCTTCATGATAATTTGGCTTCAATTCAACTCAATTCATTAAAGCATTCGCAGAGATTTCAATTTTCCACGGAGCTCTTTAACGCAAGTTTCCGATTTTATTTAAATTTATTTATTTGGGAGTTAAAATTGATTAGATAATGAATAAAATAATATGTTAATTAAATGCACTGGTTTCGGAACGATATTGGTCAAGCTTTTTGCGAAATGGACTCGAAAAACCAATGCAATGTGAGACGGTGCATTATCGTGATGCAAAAAAGCAAAACCAAGTGTTGTCTGCCCATAATTCTGGTCTCTTGAGGCGAGAAGCTGCAAGAATAGCAACGAAAATGACCCGGTAGAAGAAATTCATAAACCACAACGCCGCGATAATTGAAGAAAACTGTTAACATGACATTGATTTTGAGCGAACTTGACTCGATTACTTGGTCTGGGCCTACCTTTTGCACGATATTCGCACGATTCGTTGGTTGTTTCCAAGTCTCGCCCTCCCCTTGGGAGCGCGCCCACAGTTTGGAGGGACTCTGCCGTAGAGACTTATCCATTCGACTTCATTTGCCGATTGGTATGGTAAATGTAAAGAAATTTTAATTTTACAACGTTCTAAAATTTGCGGCGGCCTTATAAGGCTTGCTGAGCTAAGTCGACATATAGCCGTTGTAGAGGAGTTAATAGGCTATCCAAATCAACTTCGAATATTGTGTGCATGCCTTAGAGACTTGGCCATTCAACTTTATCTGACGATTGGAAAATCTCAAGACATTTTTATTTAACAATTTCTAAAATTTGCGGCGGAAAATGGCAATGGCAGCAATAGTCATCCCTATTTACTAATGTCATTAGCATTAGCTTCCGTTAATGTCATTAGCTAACGGTAAGGTCGCTTTTATATAAAAGGGCTGTTATTGTTTATCATCGTTAGATGAAGGCCGTGACGGAACTATAATGGCGCGGAACCCCACAACGCTCGGAGCTCAAATGCTTCATGAAAGGAGTGAAGCAATCTCTAAACTGATGTCGAAATTACTCGACTTTACCAGCAAGCGCAAAAAAAAAAACGGAAAAAACAGACAATTTTAAGATATTAACAGACAACAGACAATTTAATTTGAATTAGCAATTTGCAACAATAAAAATTGGTTACGATTTTGTTAATATTTCAGGTGCGCTCTGCGCCTGTGTGCTTTAGACTGCACGCCACTGATACTTTGGCTACCAGTAAACGGAGTAGATTGGGATAGTATTTTTATTATCGAAATTGTAGTTTAAAATCTATTAATTAATTGTCAGTTTCGCTTAAAAGTAAAACTTAAAATTTAGACATTTATTTAATAATTTAAAATGAAATAAATTAAAAATTATATAATAATTAAATGAATATCTATTATTAGCCAATAAAAATATTGTAATTATTTTTAATAATTAATTAATTAATAAAAAGAAAACAAACATTTAATAATCTATTCTTTTATAATATTTAAATTCAATTAGTTAACTCAAATGGTTAAACTTTAATAGATTTAAACAGAAATTAAATGTTTAAGAAATTTATTTGTCATGATTCGATTCAATCCCTTTGAATTAAATCATTATTATTTGAACAAACGATCCACCTTATCATATACTGATGTCTGTAATACATAGTTAGCGATAGTTCTTCTTTTTATTTTTAATAAAGGTACATACCGTATAAGGTATATAAATAAATGAAAACGAAAATGAAATAATTCGTGTATAAACTTCTATTATATAAATAAATAAATAAATACATAGTCGGTAATAATCTTCTTAACAGATTATATGGACAATGTTCTGCTTGACGACCAATTTAAAATATTTCTAGCCGAATACTTGGTGTGGTACGACGGAGAATATAATTATTGACCATCCACCAAACGAGTCTATAGTCTAGTTTAACTTTAAAAAATTATATTAAATATTACTCACCACAGTTAATTGCAGAACCCCATTGATGGATGAGATCTCGATGAGAAATTTAAAGATGAATTAAATATTACAGATGATGTTGGGGGCTCCACAGGTCATCAATGGCTTACAAGAAACAAATCGACACGGCACAAACAATTTCTTTTATCACTCACTCGATTTAAAATTTTCCCGATTAATTTTTAATTATTAAAATTAATTCGACCGATTTTGGAAATTATTTAAAGCTGAAAAATGGAAGATTTCTAGACAAATTCCCCGAGAAAGTTCTGGGGGATTATTCCAGATTTTTAATATTTCTAGTGGCCTTCGTCATAGTTGTAATTAATAATTATTAAATTTAACATTTCCGGAATGGACCCCTTCTTTAAATACTATTCTGCGATTCCCGATTTTAATAATTTATTATATTTAACTTTTGGCTTGAATACGATTTTAGTGGAAATTTCACGATCCAAAATACACTGTTAAATTAGGCGAAGCGCATTTTTAATTATTTAAATCCTGAAAAGCAAACTTAGTAATTATATATTAAATTTTAAGAATTAGTGGGAGTTCGTACATGGTTCTACATATATTCATCAATTTAATTTACGAGGGGGTCCTAATCCAATGACTCCAAAATATTTCTGAATAATTAACAGAAAGATTTTGTTAAGAAATTTTTTTTCAAAAGTCAACTGTTGTTTAGAAAAAATAACTTTTGATTATGTCTTATAGTAAATTTTAATTTCCAGACAATTCTATTTAGGACTCAGAGAATCGTATTATGAGAAATGACATCTAAGGGTACAATGAGAATAATATAAAACAAACTTTTTCAATAAGTCGACACCCTGATTTTATAAGGGTCTATATAAGGGGAATATCAGGAAAACGATGACAATTTCCCGAATAATTTAAAATTTGAAAAAATGGAAGTGGATTTAAATAGAGGATAATAAGAGTGATTTATTTATATCATGAGATCAGGGGATCCTCTCCCATTATATATTATTTAAATCCCGTCAAAGAAGGTACCTCTGGAATTTACCCAAAACCGATTTGAAATTCTAAAAATACTTCAAATTATTTCAATAGAATTTTTTACAATTGGGTCCTACGTTCCTAGAAAGGTAATAGCTCCCGAATACTATTAAAATTAGCAATTTTGAATATTCGGATTGTTATAAATTTCTCAATCTTTTCGAAATATTCTGATCTTTATAAGATTTGTCGACAATTATTTTTTACTTTTCGTGGCAGTGACGAGAATGGACATTTTTTTTTTATTTCTGTTAGATTAGTTATTTGATTTTTTATCTTATCTTATCTTGAATGTAAAGTGACATTAAAAAGGCAGGCAGGCAGGCACCTAACTTTATCAGGATACATATTCTAATCGACCGAATTTCGGGCTTGATTTTTTTAAATTTTGAAAATTGAAATTGTTCATTTGATCATTTGAGAATAATTCTCCATAATTAGTTTTTCCTTATCCCGAAGAAAATTTTTGGAAAATTCGATGTTTTCTGGAGAATGTGAAATAATGAAAATTATACAAGCCAAATCGGTAATTGATTTTTTCTCGACAAAATCATTGATTTTCCGAAAAAGTTTTCTTAATAAAATCTCTTTATTAATGACTTACAAATAATTTGACATCATGAGATTGTATGATTTTGACAAAAAAATCTTAGAAATTACATTGGAAGTTTAAAAAATAGAACAATTTTCGGTAGGATTTTTAAAATATAAATTGTGAGGGGACCCCCTGATATTAAGGTGTTGATAGATCACCGAAGTCATGCCCTATTTGAATTCATATCGTTATTTCCAAATTAAAATTTTTCCGGCGAAATATGACCATTTCCCAAAAAAGTTTCCATTTTTCTTGTGTTTTTTTTTTTAATCGACTCTCCTAAAATCAGGGGGTTTGTTTCACGATTTTCTCACTGGACCATTAAGTTTCAAATTAATTTTAAGTCATTTTTTCAGAAGACACAATTTGGCATTTAAAGCCCCTCTTAGACGTTTATATTAGGAACAATGCCAGACAACTTTACAGAAAAAGGCAGTCGAAGATATTTATACGACATTCTCCATTTAAGAATTATTGATTGAGATTGGTTATTGGACATTGAACTTTAAGTCTATTTCTACCGAAATCAAATTTCTAAAATGGGATCGACGTTCTAAATCTATCAACTTTAATTGAATTAAATCCGAAAGTTAAACACAATTTGACAATAAGTACACAAAGACAACACACAATTGTCATTCAGGCATCATACTGTTAAACTCAGAGCCGTATTAAGATATTTCTGGGCCCTAGGCAATACATCGACGGGCCCCATCTGATCACAGGGGGAACTAAAATTCAAAGAACTAAATTTAAAAAAAAAAATAAATAAACTGATTGTCAGTAGTATTTAGTAAAACTATACTATACTGCCTATTCGAGAGCTTCACCTTCACCGAAGCAGTTGACAAATAAACTGTTACTGACTGAATTTAATCGTTCCAGAATTGTATTCCATAATGTCACGCAAAAGAAAAACTCAATTAAAAGAATTATGAACGTGAATTATGAATCGATCAAGGTGAAAGTCGATAAAAGTGAAAAGTTTTACCGGCTTTTTTGTGGAAAGAAGTAAAGAAGAAAAGAAATTCAGAAATGTGGAGAATCGAATAAATTAATTTAGAGTTTAGAAAAGGTTTGAAAAAAGTCGGGAAAAATCAAAGAGTAAAGAAATGTTAGTAAAACTTGTGAAAAGTAGATGAAAAATCAGAAAAATGTCCTACAAGTCAAAGAAAGTTTTAGTTAGCCGATAGAAGGGCCGCGACAATTTTTCTCTATATTTCCCGAGTCATATCCAAGTTTTTCACACTCTACTTAACTTTGATCGACCTTCCAGATATTTCCCAATCTTTTCCTTAACTTCCCGTAGGCTTTTCGAATTTTCCTTACATTTTTGAATTTATCACTATTTTTTTAAGCTTTTCTCGACCTCTTTTTATCATCTTTTTTTCTAATTATTCTAAGCTATCACAATTTTTATAAATTAATTATATTTTCCGAAATTCACCCGACTTTTTTCCGACTTTGTCAAAATTTTCCTGATTATGCCTTTTTCTACCTTTTCCCTGGCAAATCCGTCCATGGCCAGTAGACCTGCAGAGCCGGGCTAATAATTTAAACTTAGATCATGGATAGAAAAATATAAGTCTGCACCACTATAGATTTTCGATCCGTCAGTATAAATTCAGCAGCCTCCAATGAACCAATAAATCATAGCTGCTTAGTTTATCTGCGGAATTAAGACCCTTATTTCGCTATTGGCAGGTATTTAGATATTCTTTAAAGAGGTAATCACTACACGTGCTGATAAAATGCATTATATTTTCAGCGTAGTATATAGTGAGCTATACATTTAAGTTCATATTCAGAAAGATTCACTTTATAAATTTTGAAGGAGATTATAGGTTTTCGGAGCACACCAGTAGCGCATTAACACGGAGGCGAAAGAGGCAGGGCCCGGAGTAAAGAGGGGCCTAGGAAAGGAGAAGAAAAAAGAGGAAAAAAAGAAAAAAAGAAGAAAATGAAAAAAAGGAAGAAAATGTCAATGCCTTTTAAGGCCGTTTGCCTGTGAAAAAGTTCAATTTATTCTACGCAGTAGTTTTTGATTGGTACCCTTCCAAATATGGAAAATGAAAACAAGCATTTCCGGCATAGTTTACTTTTTTGTTATCGAAAAGGTAAAAATGCTGTTAAAGCAAGAAAAAAAATATCCGATGTGTATGGAGAAGATGTATTGACAGTTTTGATATTGGCACTTGGCAGACAGTATTGACAGAGAATTTTGATGTTGAAGATGCACCACGTTCTGGAAGGCCATTTCAAGCTGATGAAGACACAATAAACGCATTAATTGATGCTAACCAGCGAATAACAACTCTTGCGATTGCTCAGAGATTAAATTGATCGTTCTCGACCGTTCGTGATCATTTGAAACGCCTAGGTTTAATCTCAAAGCTCAACCCACATGTTCTTACGGAAATAAATTTGTGCCGTCGCGTTGACGTCTGTGTTTTGCTCCTCAAACGACAACAAAATGATCCATTTTTGAAGCGCATCATCACTGATAGAAACAGAAATAGATTGGGGATGAGAAATGGGTTCTATACAACAATGTGAAACGTAAGAAATCATGGATTAAAAAAGATTAACCGACTTAAAGCACTTCCTTAGCCGATAGTCATAAAAAAAAGTGATGCTATCTGTTTGGTGGGATTGCAAAGGAATAGTTAGTTAGTTTTCAGCTGCTATCGGACAGCACAACGATCAATTCTGAAGTGTACTGTCATCAACTGGACAAATTGAATGATTCTCTTAATCAGAAAAGGCTAGAATTGATCAATTGGTGTAGTGTTTCATTCGATTTTCATTGCTATTCCGAAAAAACAAAACTCGAGAAAGTGCAGCGATTATCGCACTATAAGTTTGATGACCGAAGTAGAGAAGTGATAACCGATTTCAGCATCCAATTTCCCAAAAATGTATTTCTTTCCTCTCATTTTCTGGTCCTAAATACCTAGTTTTAATTTGACAAAATCTTCGCTTGTTTTAAGTGGCTATTTGAGTCTTTTTAATTAATAATTCGAGCCTTAGTGGTTATAAATAATTCTAGTGAAAAGAAATGAATTTCGTCTCTTATAAATATAGAAATATAATTATTTATTTATTTATTAAGTAATAAACAAAATTAATTAGTATACTTACCGAACACGGTATTTGAACCGGGATATCGATGTTACAGTTGAGAATGGTCCTTTAAAGATAAAGAAAAATATTTATTTAGTTGAATTTATATAATTTAGAATTCGATTTCAACTAGACTTTCCTATAATGGACTGAACACCTTAGAAGAAGTTAACTGTCGGACTCTTTTCCATATAGGGAATGAGGAAATAGAGACGTTGAACAAGGTTTGGACAACCGGTATCAAACCTATCCGAAAGCTTTGATATCGAATGGACAGACGTCTACTGCCATTTGCTTCGATTTAAGGATCTGAAGCAGTTAAACTTAAGTATGTTAGGCTAATCAAACATAGAGATAGCCAACAGTCGGTAGATTATCAACCGTTCTTATTTCGGGTGAGATTTGGGGTTGTGGATATTAAGTTGATGGAACTCTGGAATTTGATAATTATATCCACGTGAACCCCGATCTACATTTTCCCTTTTTTATACCGAGATACCGTAATAAAGCCCAACCATATTGGTCGGCCATTTTGGCGGCATTCTGTCTCGGCCTGTTTTTCTACGGAACATTCTTACTACAAGAGAATCGTTTAAGTTAAAATATGATTTCTCTTTATTTTGAATAGTAAATGGAAAGGTAGATACTTACGATACTTCCCGAAAGGTCCCCAAAGGCTTCATCCGAACATTTGCCGGTATCCGTTGCCATGGCGTCATCAACCGGAACCGGGATCGGTACACAATTCACTAATCAAACAAAACCGTTACTCTATTACATTAATCGATCGTCTGAATCAAACTATTGAACAAATTCTAACCAAAACCACTAATTTTTCATTAAAAGTAATTAAAAAAGTTTAATTAAAGAAATTTAGAGATTATGATGCGAAAATATCTAAATTTTCTTCACATCTTTTGGATTAATTGTACTAAAATCAGGGCTACCAACTGAAGCGAAATCGATTTCCCCTTGCGAAATGTCACATTTAAAATGACGAGAAAATAATTTGTTCATTTTCATCGGAAATTCGTAAATAAACTTGGTGAAAAATTAGGTAAAAATTAATTTGTAATTTAATAATTATTGTGTTCGAAATGAAAACTCAATCGACGATTTATTAAAACCACAAATTTGCTGGTTTAAAATTAATCGAAAGAAATATTAGCCATTCACCACCAGAGCGCCATCTAAAACAGATTAAACGTCAGCGGCAACAACAAATTGAAGGCAGAAAATCCGCAATGAAAAAGTGAATATTTTCTAATTTATTTTTCAATTTGGATAATTTCAATTAAATATTCCACAGTTCCAGTGAATTAAAAACAAAGAGAAGTGTAATGAAGAGTCAATTGAATTGAAAATTGAACTTGTAATTCTGGTAAATTGATTGTTTGTTACGCCCCCCATCCGAATCGGACACAAACAACGAAACGAGTCGCATGCAGTGATTTATCCATTTTATTTTTTCAATTTGGGCAATTTTCTTCACTATTTGAATAATAAAAATTTAAATTGCTTCCGGTATCGTATAAAAAGGAATCAAACAATGTACGACTGTTAGATCCGGGATCGGGAAGTAGAGAAAATAATAATTTACAATGGAATCGAATTTTACGAGCTACTTGGACAAAGAGGTCAGGGGGACAATGGTTTTGTTAAATTTGATAGATTTACTGTAATTCAATTCACTGATTTGTTCCGATTTACAGATTTTTAATGGGAGAAATGACCCGCACACGAGGGATAGTAACAGTAAACCGAAATTACTTTCAAGTAAGTGGATTTGGGGATAGTGAAAGGGACATCCGCGGTTAGAATCCGGTTATAACATTTAATTATTTTATTTTCAGATGAATTGGAAGTCGCCCGAGCCGGACATGTATATTTATTTAACAATCCGATAGCAAAAATAAAATATGATGACGGAATCGTTGGCCTGTTAATTGTTACAAATTTTCGGGTCTCATTTATACCGAACGATCGTTCAAAGGTAATTCCTTGTATTCTTTGCACCTCCATTTGACTTTGTCATCCAATCAAGTATCCGATCATAACCGTCTTAAGCGATAAGATAAGAATGTTTTAGTTGTGTTTCACATTTATTCATTTATCGGATCTAAGGCTCTGTTTTGGATAGTCCGATCTGTTCTGTTACCCACTTGAAGCTCAACACAGACTTCAGGTAATCATCTGTCACTTGGTATCACTGTAGAATTCTAGACTAGGAATAGTAGACCGTGAATTGTTAATTTTAATCTAATACAGTTACACCTCGTTCAGCGCTCATCTACATCTGATTGATTTGAAATGAAATCGTATCTGGATAGAAAGTAGATTTAAAAACGTTAAGAATTAAATTCGAAAGTTAAACCTTTCGTTGTGCTTTTAATAGCTTGAATGAGCTTTCTGCGAAAATTGTATATTTCATTTAAATTTAATGAATCGAATAAAAATTTGTTTCCAAATGATATAAGATGACATTTTAATTTTAAGCTTTCAATGAGCTTTTGAGGCTTTCAAAGCTTTATTTTGGAAAAAATTGAAATTTCGTTAAAGGATCGTTGTTTGGATAGAAAATAGATTTATAAACGTTAAAAATTAAATTCGAAACTTAAAGCTCTCATTGTGCTTTTAATAGCTTGAATGAGCTTTCTGCCAAAATTACATATTTCATTTAAATTTAATGAATCGGATAAAAATTTATTTAAAATAACATTTAAATTTTAAGCTTTCAATGAGCTTTCGAGGTTTTAAAAGCTTTATTTTGAAAAAAATTTAAATTTCGTTAAAGGATCGTTGTTTGGATAGAAAATAGATTTTAAAACGTTAAATATAAGGTTCGGAAAATTAAGCTTTCTGGGAGCTTTTAAGTTTTTCCAGAGCTTTTGAACCGAATGTTTAGTTTTGATATTTTTATATTTTTCCTCAACTAATTTAGAAGCTTCCTGCATAATTACATTTCTTTGGATCCGAAGAAAATAATTGGGAAATCGGGATCAAATGTTGCGATGTCCGATTTCATATTTCTCGGTACGAGCCCTCACGAATTTAATTTTTGTATTTTTTCCTAACTGTTAAAGCAACTTTCTGCGTTTTTACTTTTTTTTCGGCCAAAGAAATCTGCACACAAATTCTGCACATCTCATGGAGACGTTGACCTCATGTCACTGCTCCACTTTAATAATTTTATCTCGCATTTAAGCAGGGAAGGATTTGGGGGGCATCATATTCACCAAAAAAGACCCGAAATGTTTTCTTAATACTCACATTTTGGTTGGTTTTGAATCTCTCCTTATAAAGGTAACTCCCTCCTTTTAAGGTTGCTGGAAATTCTGAAGCAGTAGCAGTATCAACTCTCTCTGCTTCTCCGGTGATTCATATATTGTTGAGATTGCTCTTTTCTGTCAGCTGCAAAGTTTTCTGTCATATCTTCTTTTGATTTTATGGTTGTTGTTATTTAACTCGGTCACCAGATAAAATTGGAGTACCAATGAGTTGGGGAAATTACTTTGAGAAAGAAACCATTTTTCCCAGGTATAGTCTCAGGTTCACTCTGTCAGAGACGCCAAACCTCTTCCTTTACTTCGATAGAGACTGCATCAATTGATAAGGCGTCTGGAAAACGCCTATTTCGGCAATTAGAGGCCTTAAAATTTGACACAGAGGTGTCATTCATCTATGTAGGACACCTGGAAGTTAGAAAAATTGGTCTGCCTCCTTTTGTGTGTGAAGATAACCTTTGGTCAAATTTATAATCATTACCGAATGAAGAGGCTCTAAGATTGTTGAAATTTAGTCCTAATCCTGGGAAATACCCTTCAAATATATGATTTCCATGTCTTATTTCCCGTTCTCTAACATCGAAATTGTTAGTATACTAGTAAAGAGCAGATCTTTAATTTTGAAGCGGCGAAGTGTTGAGATTGAAAGCTAAAAGGATTAAAGCGCTATCTATCTCCTTCACACTGAGTTTGAGATGTCGATCCTTGCAGAAATCCAACATCCAGTTGCCCGAGAACACGCCCTAGTCCTTCATTCTTTCGGTAGTTGTCAGCTCTAAATTCTTTTTGTCAGCTCTTCTTTCTTTTTTGGGAGAAAGTTCTCCAAAGATGGTATCAATAATTCTCCAGGCATCCTGTATACGACTGAAACCTTCTTTTGCCTTTGCTAGAAATTCTCTGAGCTCGTCTGTATGTTTATATTTGCTTGTATGGAATTGTAAAATTGTTAATTAAAATTCTCCGTTCAGGTTGATTCCCTGACACATCAGGAAAACATATTTTTGGGTCGATACGATGTAACTCTGTCGAACATTGATGTAATTTACCAAATATTAGATCGAAAGCGACGACAAATCGGACCCCAACTAAAGATCAGTTCGAAATTGGAGGCGCTGGAAATTGTTTGTAAGAATTTTCGCGTCTTTAAATTTGGCTTCCGAAAATCGGAAATTGGTAAGGGGAAGCATATAGCCGAAGCGTTAACGAAATTTGCATTTCCAACGCGACATAATTTATTATTTTCATACAATTTTAAGTGAGTTGATGTTTTAAATAGAAATAATTTCAATTTATGGATTTCCTTCGGTATCTTTTCTTCCAACAAAAAAAAAACAGGGAAAACTATTACAATATTTTACGTAACATTTGCATGTTTAATGAACGTAACCATTGGCAGCAGGAATTAAAACGATGTGGTGCTACCGGTTGGCGGGTTCTATCACTAGACGCGCCAAACAGTTGTCCTGGTATGCCAACCGGTACATTACCGCTACACATTTGTATACCAAAGAGTGTATCCGAAACGGATTATCTAAAGTTAGCGAATTCATTTCGGGATTCACGTACAGCGATATGGGTGTTCAGCATTGGTAATGCATCACTGGTACGGATGGCCGAACTAATACCAACGATAACCGATTCAAAACAGGAAAATAAAATGTTGGAATTGATACGGAAATGTGAGATGAATCCACCGTATCTCTTGGAACTTAGCAAACATTTACCAACCATACAAGATGTTTACTTAAGCTATACGAAATTTAGAGATATTTGTGTACCAAATAGTAGTAGGAAATTTATGGTAAGTGGGTCACCTTCCAAACGGTTAGACATTTTCAAACAATCTAATTCCCCAGTTACAAGATCAACGGTTCTATAGCCAGTTAGATAAATCATGTTGGCTGTTGTACGTGTCCCTATGTCTGAAGCAATCAAATGAAACGGCCGCCAAATTACGTACCGGACAAACGGTTGTGTTACAGGAGAACGATGGCCGTGACATGTGTTGCATAATATCCAGTATTGCGCAAATCCTTCTCGATCCATTCTATCGAACATTAAACGGTTTCCAAACGTTAATTCAAAAGGAATGGGTAGCGATGGGACATCCGTTTAGTGATCGTTTAGGGCATGTTATAAATAGCGAAACAACCGAACAGAGTCCGTTGTTTCTATTATTTTTGGATTGTACGTGGCAACTATTGATACAATTTCCGGAAGAATTTGAATTTTCTGAAACATTTTTAACGTCGATTTGGGATTCAACATTTATGCCCATTTTCGATACATTCCAATTCAATTCGGAGCATGACCGACATAAAGCTAGGGTTGAGGTAATAGAAAATCCTTAGGATAGTTTATATATTTTAATATCTTCGTTTAATTTGTAGGAACATTTAACGTTACGACCGGTTTGGGATTGGGGTGAACAATTCACCGATAAAGATATCCTGCTATTCACAAATCCAATGTATAAGCGGCCACCACAACCGGACGTTCGACGTTCATTGGCCATCCTACCACCAAATGCAATCCCGTTACCAGGCCTCCTACAAACCGGTTCGAGACATACAATCAACGTTCCATCTATGACCCCATTACCGACTCCACCGCCACGTTATCTAACCGCACGCCATCAAATCATCGATTTGGAATTGTGGGCCCAATGCTACTATCGATGGCTACCGATATTAGAAATACGTAACGGCGGCTATCCGCAAATCGAACTACTCCATCGAATGTTACTGACACGAATATTGAAGCTTCAGCAAGCGTTACAATCTAGGGATTTTGATGAGCTACCATCCGGTGGTGATGAACAACAATTAAAACAGAAACATATACCGTCGGTTAGTTCATTCTTTCCGTTTAGCGGTAGTAGCAAGAATACGAATGAATTAAATGATATTTTAACATTGAGCAACGATCTGTTGATGGACGGATCGATATTTGATGGATTGTCATTATCACAAGATGCAGTTTAATATCTAAAAATCAATTTATGAGTAAATTGCACAAGAAATGATTTCATTGCAAATCAGATTGGGTAGACATACGAACCCAAATAACCCGCTAAACAATTCACATAATTATTTTCTTAATTTATAAATTTATTCGATGAGATGCGAGAGAAGTTAATGTATTTAAAAGCATATAATAAGTTTTTTTTAATATAAATTATGAATTATTAAATTTAATTGAAAATCGGACGGAATGAGGCGTCCAATTTGTATATTTATATGTATTGTATTTACCTCATTTTAGTTTTTTAAATGAAAAATTGTCCAGTTAGTTTGTTGATTTATTAAAATTGTTGGAATTTAGTATAATTTATAAGCGAGTCGCTAATTTTGTAGTATTTGTATGATGGAGAAATGCGACAGGAAGAGTATTACAGTATTACAGTTAATTGTATTATATTAAGAACTAGCTGGTCACGTCCTGTAAATACCTGTAAATCATAAACCAGAAATAGGACAGACTAATCCAAAAGTCATAACCATTTATAGTACTGCGCGCGACCTCCTCCTCCTCCTCCCCAATTAAGGTATTCCACTATGATATTTCAAGGGCTTTAGACCAGACCAGCCAATTCAAGAAATTCTTTGGGGGAGGGGGG
>JANTOP010030326.1:0-11802 GCA_027564815.1 Symmerus nobilis | reverse complement strand
AGTTTTCTTTAGACGTGCTGCTACCGGGAGATCATCGATCTCCTCGGTAAACCTTCTAAAACTTTCTCTTTTCGCTTCTTGATTGTTCAGAACTTCTATGATTGTTATTTAATAGTCTCATAGAAAATCGAATTTTGTCTTAAATTTTCTTACGTCCTTGGAAAATATAATGATATGAAAATTATCACAAAGATCTGAGGACCAATTTTATTAACAAAAATATTTTTAAAAGAAATCAGTCCTTCCATTTTATTGGGGATTCATTTCGGGAGTAACCTGAAAATGATAGCTTACCATAAAATCGTTTGCAATTATCATAGGAATATTAATTTTATTAAATTTCTATACATATTAACTTGCTCTATCAAATGACACCCATATATTGGGGTGTATTCTTACAATATCTATTTTTAAAATAACAGGCAAAATCGGTAAATTTCAGTAAATGAGTCTTATGCGATGTAATACATTGGATGTTTGGACAATGTAATTTGGCAAGATTTGTTTTAGAGATAATTTTGTATGGATTTAAATTATGCTCGATATGAAGTACCCCTCGAATTTCTTCGAAATTCTTAAGAAAACAAAAATTTTTATTAAAATTGGAAAATTTTTTGAAAATATTTTGAAAATTAATCAATTTTTCAAAATAAAAAATTTAAAAAAATTCCAAATTGGAAAAACAATTTTTCAAAATTAACAAATATTCAGACAATTTCTTCCCAATGAAATTTGAATTTGATAAAAACACATTTAAATCAGCAACAGTTTGGTCCCAACTTATATGGAACTTTGACGTGTAGCGAGTTCACTGTTCTATATTTTGTCGCATAATTTTGTTGTTGTTCTATATAATACGCATAATTTTGCCTATTACCATTTTGAATTAAGCAAATTAACGCAATTCAACTCAAATTGTTAATTGTTATTTGGCAAATATAATTTAATCATTTGCCAAAGCGCTCTGCATAACTCTTAGCTAATTTTATGTATTTATTTTCTTCTAAATAAGCAACATCGAAATTTTGGGAAATTTTCTTCGAAACATGGAAAATCAAATTATAGGGTTTTAGTCGTTGGTAACTAAGTCCGAGATTTTGTAAATGAGATTTTTCGAAAAAATAAACCCTAACGATTTTATCCGAGGGTTTTTTAAAAGAAGCGAATGTAAAATAACGTAAGTTCAAAATTGATTTTCCTTAATCCAGCCGTTAAACAATTTTCTACCGAAAAATTATGATAAATGAAAGTTGTATGGCATTAAATTCCACATCTAACGATGAATTGTATATGTAAGAGTTTTAATTCACCCTTAAATTTTAAGGGTGAAATGTCGATAAGCAGTCCTGAAAAAAATGTGATATTCCTCGACAATTTAAAAATCTTTATTATTTCAAATTTAATTGTTATTCGAATTCATTTAAGGGATGATTTAATTAATTAAATCTCATGAAAATATTGGGTGTTTCACTCGCAAGTTTTATTTTTGAAATAACGTCAAAAATCGATTTCTGAGCTTTCCATATTTTAGCCATTCCGAAGAAAATCGATATTTTTTAGAAGATTTTGTTCGAAGATCGGTAAATTTAATTACGTTGAATTATTCCGAAAGAAATAAGGAAAATATTATATAAAGGATATTTTAAGGAAAATACTACTCCTCTGGTGTAATTTTGTATAATTTTAAATTGTTTAAAAAATCGATGATTTGCTGATGAAGGAACGAACAGTCATAGGAATAAATGGATTTCCAAGAAATTTTCTTCCAAACTCAGAAAATTTAATGATTACAAATTGTTCTCTGGTAAAAACCGATTGTTTTACAGAAATATATTATCTCGTTGATGTTTTAAAAAGATTCTTTTGGAAACCAGTTTGTTTCTATGGGAATAAATTTTCGGCAGTCGTGCCAAATAGACCATAGACCATTATTCGAAATTTAAATAAACCTTATCTTCTAGAATTAACTAACTCTGGCATGATATTGCCCGATTTGGCGTCATGATTTTCCAAATTAAATAGAGATTCACTTGAAGTAAGTGTATTTGTCTAATTTTATCCAATCGATTATTCCAAATTTGTCTGTCTGTAAATCTGACGACTAGCTTAATTTTCACAACAACAATTTGGACAAAACTATTGTAGAGCAAATTTTCACATTTCAAAAATCTCCAATATTAAACATTGGGTTGAAAATTTCTAAAAATTTTCAAACGAATTCAAAATTTAAAAAAATAGTCGAGAAATAAAAAATAGAACAAAATTTACATAATTTTTAAAATATTCAAAATTTTACAAAATTTTGAAAATTTGGAAAAATGTCCAGTTTCAAAACTTTGAAATAATTTCCTAGATTTGAGATAATTTCCAATATTTCAAAAATTTGGAAACATTTACAAACTATCAAAAATATTGAGAGTTTTCAAAATTCGAGTAATTCATAATTTGATAAAATAACCCAAATTTGAGAACAATTCAAAAATTTTAAACAATCACCAAATTTCGCAACTCTAATAAATTTTCAAAAATTTGAGAAAATTCTCAAAATTCTTAAAATTTTGAAAACTCGCAATTTAAAAATTTTTCAAAATTATCCTATATAATTTCCAATTTTCATTATATTTTTGTTATTAATTTGCTAATTTTAACTATCATGGTTACGTCCATATGCGAGGCTTCTAAAATCTACAACTACCGGCCGACTCGTGATTGTAAAGTTAGAATATAAAAACAAATAGTTTAGTTTGAAATATTTTTATTTAAAATTATCTCTTAATATTCTTAAATTAATATGAGTATGGATGAGTGATGCGACCAACCAGCTCTACGCTTCAAACTTCTCTGCAAATATATCATTGAGGAGTTTTAAAAAAAAAACTAGTCTAACAACCAACTGATCTATTTTTCATTCAGATTTTTATTTTCATTAATCACCACCAGATATAATAAAATCACTAGCCCGTTCACCAATCATAACTGATGGTGCATTTGAATTAACAGCTCTAACTGCTACTGGCATAATACAACTGCCAGCAATCCGTAAACTTTTAATGCCCTTAACTTTTAAGCGGGCATTTACAACGCCATCCTTATCATTTGTCGGTCCCATTTTTGTGGTACCAACGGGATTATCACCGGTAGTGCTCATATGTCGGATGTAACATTCCCAATAGTTATCCGATTTATATTCAAACTTGTCACATATCGGTAATTGAATGAATTGAACTAAATTCTTTTTAAATGATTCGGTGTTACCCAGTCCCTCTTGAAATTTAATTTCCCGAACCAAATTCCATAAATCATCTGGTTCGGATAAGTAGTTGGGATAAATGATCGGTGGAGCAGTTGGATCGGTAGCTTTCAACTCAATTTTACCGCGAGATTTCGGTTTGAGTAGCGTTACTTCCGAGACTAGTATATCACATTCTTGATTCGAATCGTATATAGTCTTGTAAATATCTTCTGTGTATCCGATCGCTCTCAAATTAATCGGTAAATTATATGCTCCCCGTCGATAACTCAAATGAGACACCGCTGTATTTGGATAACCTGTTTTATTTCTATAATTATTGTATTGGAGTAAATCGGCAACTCCGATACAAGTTAAGGGACCAGTGTTGTGAACAGCATAATTATAGAGGTCGTAGAAACGATCCGTTTCTGTCATTGCTGTCGCACTATTGTTGTTAAGTTTGAAGTAAAGCGAAACCTTTACTGGATCCTGTAGGTTTTCACCGACCTTTAAATCTTTGATTACCGTAATTCCAATTGATTTCAAATGTTGTTTCGGTCCAATACCCGATAACATTAGAAGTTTTGGAGTGTTTACCGTACCACAAGATACAATCACCTCCTTATTACAATTTACTGTAAAAAAATTCTTATCTTTATAAGCGAATTCAACTGCAACAACTTTCTTATTCTTAATGACTAATTTCTCAACAAACGCTGAATAGATGATCTGTAAATTTGATCGATCTTTTACTGGCACCAGAAACGCTTTTGCCGGACTAAAACGTCGTGACTCATCAATAGTAGCCTGAGACACCCCATAACCCAATTTATTTTCAGCATTAAAATCGGCAACCGCCTGCACGTCCAATTCGGTTAAAGCGTCCGTAATGATAGCCTTCGTTTGGCTCTCGCAATTCGGAAAAAATTGAACTTTCCACGGACCGCTTTGACTGTGATACATATTGTTAAAATTCTGATTGCCTTCGGATCTAAGGAAAAATGGCAGCACGCTTTGATAGTTCCAATTAGCGTTACCTAGTTTTTGCCATTCATCATAATCATTATCACGGCCACGTTGGTACAACATATTGTTTAAACCAGCCGTGCTGCCTAACATTTTACCTCTCGTCCAGATGGTACCATATTTCAAACCGAGGCTGTAGTTTGCAGAACTCTCAGTTCGAAAATTCCAGTCGGCAACGGTTCGTTGTAACGATAAATATTCGTTTGGTATCTGAAATATAAGGTAGGCAAGTAGGGCCTTAAGGTAATATTATGAATAAAAAAGTTCTAGATTACCTCAGATTCTAATGATGGATATTTACCCGCCTCCAAAAGTAAAACTTTCCAGGCCGGATTTGCACTTAATCGATTAGCGATAACTGATCCAGCTGAACCTGCCCCACATATTATATAATCGAAATTTCCGAGACCTTGATATATTTCGATAAATATGTAACGTTATCTAAGTTAACCGATGGCGACTTACCGTTAGTAACTGCAGATGGTCCATAATCTGCAGGCCACAGCGATGGTGGTGATATTGAGCAAAAGAAGTTTATTAAAAATTGAATTGTTAGAGAAAATAATTCATAGAATGGTCCAATACTTTGCGCTGCACATTGGGCTGTTGAGTCCATTTTCGGTTTATTTTAACGTCCCTCGTTAGCTCGTATCTCGATTCGTGAATTTTGTCATAGAAATTTATATAGAATTTCTATTTTACATAATCCTTGTTGTATGTCAGATTGGACGTCCTTCAAATGTAGAATAATTTTAAGTGAAATTAAAATTTGTGGTTCAAATTCATCGAATAAAATTCATGACTTTGCAATTAACTTAATTTTTTTTATTCAATGCATTTTAATCACGATTTACCTATAAATTATTTTCTGCGCTAGACACGCTTTCATTTATTCGGAGCTTTGTGAAATCTATTAGATAAAATCGACTTAATAAAAACGTTTATGTCTGAATTTACTTTTCGATGAAATTTCGCTAATAAAACTTACAGCGGCATATACCAATTGGATTAGCCGATTGGATTTATTTTAAATAAATTATTAAACTACGGTAGTTAATCCCCGAAATGAAAAATAATATTACCGAAACCCGGGATTGAACCGGTGACCTTTAGATTTTCAGTCTAACGCTCTGCCAACTGAAAGTTTCCCATTCTAATTCATGATATTCGTTTTCTCCACTCTTATCACCTCTCACTCTGTGAAATATGATATCTTTTTTCGCTAAGCTTTTTCACAAAAGTATACAGTGAAATTCGATTATGATGATACTAGCTGACCCGACGGAAGAGGTCCTGTCCAAATTTCAATACTATGCGTAATCGAAAAACAATATTTTGCGACCATCAGCGCCATCTATTGGTAGGCGGGGGTATTTTTTCCAACTCTATATCGACCATTCAAACAACTTCTCTATACTATGACGTCGGACCCCATTTTATATTTATTTCCGGGAATAACCTGATTTATGACCATCAGCGCCGTGTACTGGCAGGCGGTGAATTTTTTTAACATTTTTTCTAAGGGCAGCCTGAACAAATGAACAACTTTCGCATGGGACGCCATTTTCTAATTTTCCGGGTAACTTTTCCAATTTTTCTATCTCTAAAAACCTCATTCGGACTAATTCGAATATTTAAAAAAAAATAATTAGCCAATTCGGTCTGGCAGTTCAAGTGATGCGGTTACCAACGAGCAACATTTCATTTTTATTTATTTAGAAGAGATAATTCGACTAGAGAATTAGACTTTAATCTACCAATCGCCTTGAATTTTTCAGAGCATAATTAGAGATGTTTCATATTGTAAGATTATCTTTAGCCCAAAATGAACTTTACTATATACTTTTTTCTCATCTTTCCCTACTTTTGATCATTTCTGATCTTTTTGTTCTAGAAAAGTCCGGAAAAAGTTTGGAACCCGAATTTTTCAGAATTTTGAATGATTTTTGTGATTTCCCCTAACTTACTTGGACTTGTCTCTCCCAACATATTACCGACTTTTCTGATCTCTCCCGATTTTCAGCGATATATTCGTATTCTTGCTGTTTCCTATCCACAAACCCACCATTTTTCTCACTTTTTCCCGTTTTTCCCTGAATTTAGCACACATTTAGACATTTTGTCTTTTGACATTTTGACTTCAAACTTCTTTATGATTTCAAGACTTTTTCATCCGATTTTTTGCAACATTTTTATAAAATTTTATAGACTCTTCGTGATTTAATAATTTTATGCTAACTTTTCTGAAAATTTCCCGCTTCCGGGATTCGACATTTCCACAATTTTGTGGATTAGTTTTATTTTTCAGAATTTTTCCCATCTCAGCTATTTATCAGGTTTCCTGAATATTCTTACTTTTTCCGAATTTTAACGACTTATTGCTGAACCTTGCAGGGGACGGAAGTATGTTGGTATCTTTTTTGGGAAGAAATAGGATTTAAGGGATTTGAGCTGTTAAATAGTACGAATTATATATAGTTAAACCTCTTGTTCAGCTGGTGGATTTTTACCAGCTTCTATCAACAAGACATTCCAATTCGGATTATCACTCAATCGATTCGCTACCACTGATCCAGCTGAACCAGCTCCAATTACCACAAAATCGTATGGTTGGAGCCCTAGAATTAATAATTTTTACTTTAAGCTGTCAGTAAATTTTATTTGAATTTATTTTTTGGAAATTACCATTTTGTAAAGCCGTTGGACCATAATCAACAGGCCACATTGACGATGGTGATACAGCGCATTGGGCAGCGGCTAATGTTTGTACCAATGACACAAACATTTGATTCAAGTTACCAATACTTTCGGCTTGACATTGTGGACTTAGTAGATCCATTATTCTTAGTATTTCTTAAATAATATTTTATCTCGTTAAATGATTAATTAGAACTGAATGTGTAGAAAATCTCAAATTACAACTACCTTCATTCTAAACTAATTTTTCATTTAGCAGGTGAATCAATATTGAAATTAATTTCAATTTGTTATAAACATTAATTTTTTTTTAAATTTATTGGAGCGGCACGTAGATACAGTTAGTCCCCTAGAGATTAATATTATCATGAGATGCGGGATAGCTTAAGTAGTCCATTAAGATAATAGTAATTTAGGGAAGGAATAGCAATTGTATTGGGATATTAGAAACAGAAACAATCTAAAGAAATCACATTGAATTAATTAAATCAAATAAATTAATCAAAACAAATGGAGTTAGTTGGCAATTAGGAAAAATTAAGTCCGCAAATACTAGAGTTCTCTCTTGTATTTTCAAAATGCTTTCAAATAAATAATAAACAAATCAATTTCTCAAAATTTAAAATAAAAATTAACCCTCGAATTTGTATTATATTCGTAATACAAATACAAATTGTACTTATTCCCCTAATTAATCCCCGGATGTAGTGAGATTTCCCTGATTTGTCATAGAATTTGTCACCTTTTCTACTCTTTTTCCACTTTTTACTTTAATCTGCCATTTTTCGACTATTTCTAAACGTGCCTAATTTTTTTTCGAGTTTTCTCGATTCTCGATAATATTGGGCAATATTTCATCAAAATTTGAACACGAAGTAGTCAACTAAAACACGAGGAAATTGAAAGTTAAAAAGAAATTAAGGAAATTTCGGAAAATTTCGAGAAAATTAACAAATCAGTTCAATAAGTCAGTTTTTGGATGATTTTGTTTAATTCAACTTCAATTTAACTTCGTTCAAGACTTATGAGAAATTGGATGTGCTGTACGCCTTCTGCGCATTAGTCTGTACGCCACTGGTTCCGAAAGAAGAGACATTCGTTTGTTCCTTACAAAAATTGAGCCATATATCCAGTATTTAGTTTCGCAGCATCAGCCTCAGGGATCTCTATTTAATTAATTAAATGTAATTGCATCAGAATTCATGCTTCTATTATAGCAAGTTAAAGTCCTGTAACTTTGCTTTACAAATTTTATAAAGTAAAGTTATTTTCCTACTTTAAAAATCATTAATTCTGAGGAACCGGTAGGCGGTTAGAAATATTTACTACTATCAGAGATACGAAAGTGGGCAGTAGGTATGAAAGGTTAACTACCCCTGAAATAGAGTCTGGAAAAGTCGAGCAAATATTCTGAGAAATTCAATAAATTATCTATAGTAAAATTGCTTCATTTTCTCCGATTTATTCCTGGCCTGTATGTCAAGAAATGTTCACGGATCCATAAGTTATTACTGACTGCTAAATCGGGTGTAGGTGAGTTGAGCAAAAATGGTAATTTATTGAGAATTTTTGAAAACCTATCGGTCAAGAGACCCGCCAGGGAGGCCATAAGGAGTAGGGGGCCTTGAACATTACATGCGCCAGGAAAGGGAAATAAATTCACAACTATAAAACATATTTATATATTTTTAACTTACAAACTAATATTTGATGACAGAATTTCCATTTAACAAATACAACAAATTATTTAAAATTTTCAACACCAACAAAATTCGTTCAATTGTAGTTTGATAATATGTTACTTTTCAATCATTTTATTTTTAAATTTAACCAACTATTGTTAAAAAGAAATTTTTTCTAAGTATAATTTCAACTTTTATAATGATGGCCAATCCTCCTTAATCATATCAGCTCCCTTCTCCCCAATCATAATTGTTGGGGCATTCGTGTTACCGCTAACAATATTCGGCATTATACTTGCATCAATCACCCTCAATCCATTGACCCCATTCACTTTCAATCGATCATTAACAACCGCATTCGGATCCCAAAACTGCCCCATCTTAGCCGTTCCAACTGGATGGTATGCCGTTACTGTCATATATCGCGAATAACATTCCCAATACTTGTTGGTATCGTAAGGATACGCAGAGCAACCGGGAATGTTAACCGGAACAATTTTGGCAAGGTTCTCTTGCATTATTGGCGTTGCTACGAATCGTTTTACGAACTCGATTGCTTTCAGCATTGTTTCAATATCGGAATCTTCAGAAAAATAATTTGGATATAATTTCGGATGATCATATGGATTGGTGCTTCGTAATTCGATATGTCCCCTAGACTTCGGTAGGAGCAATGTACATAATAGAGCGATAACTGTTGAATTTTGATTCGATTGAATTATCGATTGAGCAATGCCTTGTTCATATCCAAAAAATCCCATAGCCATAACTAGACCCACAGCATTCGGTTCATAGTTCAGTATAAGAAATTGGATATCGGGAAAATATGGATCTCCGATCGTACTGATAAATCCTGAGAATGAAGCTATACCAATACCGGCATACGGTCCGGTTTTTTCTGTTAAATATTGAAATTGAGCTTTGATGCTATCGATCGGTAATGGGCCGGTTGTCAAGGCATTCATTTGTACGAATAACGGGACAATTAGGTGATCCTGTAAATTTCGTCCAACCGCTAAATCCTTAATAAGTGGAATGTTGAAAGCTTGTAATTGATCGACTGGTCCGATACCTGATAACATAAGTAATTGCGGGGTGTTGATAGCGCCGGCCGATATAATCACTTCTTTCTTTGTTTTAACGGTTAATGGAGTTCCGTTTATATCGAAATTCACTCCGACTACTGAATTCGATGCGTCGTACAGTAGACTTGTTGCCATGGCATTTTTTATGATATTCAGATTCGTACGATTTTTTATTGGCATTAAAAACGCTTTAGCCGTACTACATCTACTCCCTGTATCCAAAGTTCCCTCCACCTCGACAAATCCAATCTGTGGCCAACCAACATTTATATCGTTAACAACTGGAACACCACTTTCTATGGCAGCCTCTGCCATTATATCTTTTAATTGATTAATCCCGAACAATCGATCTATTTTTAATAAACCACCTTCTGCATGATTGATCGTATCCGTGGCAATATTTGGATCACGATTATCCTCAGACTTTTTAAAATACTGCAATACATTGTACCAATTCCAACCGATGTTACCTAAATCAGCCCAATGATCATAATCACGAGCATTACCGCGAACATAAAGCATTCCATTGATACCAGACGTACCGCCCAACATTTTACCGCGAGGCCAATGAGTTCCATTCGGTACACCAAGTGAGGCTGTTGTTGATATTTCACAATTGTATTGCCAATCGTATACTGTACCTTGCAGTAAACCGGCGTATAATGGGATCTATTTAACAGTATAATTTTAAATTAAGGTAATTGAATTGTTAAATTAATTAGATTATAGTTAAACCTCTTCTTCAGCTGGTGGATTTTTCCCAGCTTCTATCAACAAAACATTCCAATTCGGATTCTCACTTAATCGATTCGCTACCACTGATCCAGCTGAACCGGCTCCAATTACCACAAAATCGTATGGCTGCAGTCCTAGAATTAATAATTTCCATTTTTAGCTGTTAATACATTTAAATTAATTTTTTGAAGTAACCGTTTTGTAAAGCCGTTGGACCATAATCAACTGGCCACATTGACGATGGTGATATACTGCATTGGGCAGCAGCTAATGTTTGTATCAACGACAGAAACATTTGATTCGAAACGCCAATACTTTCGTTTTGACATTGGGGACTTAATAGGTCCATTTTTTTTCGTTTATCTTTCACTGAATTTTTTGAAGGAGTATTTTACCTCGTTAAGCGATGGATCAAAACTGATAGAATTATAACTATGAGATATGCTCCAAATTATCTTGTTTTTTATTTGACATTGAATCTATACTAATATTAATTTGAAATTTATTTTAATTAATTATTTTTTTTTAATCTACAGTTAGTCCCCTAGAGATTAATGTCGCGATGCATCTTATAATAGTCTCACATTTCACTATTATACTCCAGTACGATAATAGTAAATTGGGGATGTAGGATTTGCATTATTTGACTTTGAATTAATCTTTGAATTTAACCAATATGTTTTACCGCAGGGCCGCCACCAGGACCGTGGATATATCAATTTGGAGTCTAGAATAACTACGGTATTATTTCAGTTGGGTGAATAAAATACTTGACAACTTATTAATTAAAATTAATTATTTATTTATAAATTATCCAAACTAATCATCTAATCATTAGATTTAATAAGAAAAATAGGATTAATAATCCATTCAATGCCAAGCGTTGAACTCTAACTTTTACTTTCGTCTAATAGACTTCGTCCCATAACCGATACTGTTAACAAAGTTGAACGTTTTTTTTTAAATTTAATTAAATCAGATAGATTATTGCCGTCAATTAAAACAATTTTTATTTGCCAGTAATAACCAGCCTGACTACATTTTTTTTTTTATTTCAATAAGACATGTTTTTATATTCCTTTTCAATCTAGTTTTTGCAATTTTTCCTTTGCGAATTAGAGCATTTGTTTTATATAATATTTCCTAGTTTAAGAATTTGCAACAATAATGATTACCTCTTGGATATGTGCGCCTCCCACTCATAACAATTTCTTAAATATTTATCCGTTAATATTTCGTCCATGTTTTAAAAGTAAATTTGAAACCCTGTTGATTTTAGATGAAAACTGTGGCCTCCAGAATGTACACAAAACAGCGAAGTCTGATCGTGACCTACGATGCGCGA
>JANTOP010030315.1:0-11803 GCA_027564815.1 Symmerus nobilis | reverse complement strand
AAATGAATACTCGTTACTTTCGGATCCTAAAAGTAACGAGTATAATGTACCTAGTACTCGAATTTCTTGCATCTCTACTTTGAAGTATGACCCTTTACTAGATAAAAAATATAAAAATTATATCCAATTAATACTCAAATTATTTAATTTGTGATATTTTTAAGGAACAAATTGAATATTTGACTGGTCAACGACCAAAGTGAGTGAATTTGGTGAAGTAAATTTTTAGCGAGCCTGGTAAAATAATTTTAAGTTAGTTTTTGATTAGATTTTGAAAATTCCCAACAAATCCCTTGCCTCTAAAATTATTCGAAAGTCATACATCCACGATATTGATTTTATCTGAACATTTTCTTCCGATAATCAATTCCAAATGAGTTTTCCGAATCTCTCGGGTACATGATAAATATCAAATCGATAGAAAAAGATCCAAAATCCAAAATTATCAAAAAAAGAAAAAAATCCGTGGATTAACCGTGGAAAATCATCCAAAAACAAAAAAACTATCGATTTTCTTAGTTCAATTTTTCCCAGATAATTTCGGCTAAATGTCAGCTTAATTATTTTAATTCCCCCCCCCCCCCCTTAATTCATATTGCATCAAATTGGGTAACATTCCGAAGTAACTTCGGAATTTCAACATCAAAGTTGGAATTAATACGGGGGAATAACGAAATAAATGACCCAGATATGTGGAAATAAATTCGAGGGATTCATGAAAAACTAAAAATTTTATAAAAATATCGGAAAATTAATTTCATTCCGAGGTTTTTTTTAAAAAAATTTCTAATAAATAGAAAACATCCGATTTCCATAAAATTTCTCAATTTCCAAGAAAAAGTCAAAATTTTTGGGATTTTTTTAAAAAAAAATTTTCACTTTTCTCGAAATATCCCGTTTTTCAGGAAATTTTCTAATTTTTATTTTTCTTTCAACGTTCCGATTAATTGACTTGACTATTTCGATTTCAAATTTTAAGAAAATCGACTAGTTTTTCCCAAAATTTTCGAAATTTTGGATTTTTTTTTCCTAAACTCCACAGAATTTTTTACAATAATTTTTCAGAGCCGTGAGTGAGGGTGAGGCAACTGAGAGTCCCCCTGAAAGTCCTTTAATAAATTAATTAAAAATTCCTAAAAATCCTGAATATTTTTTAAAAAAATCAATCCATTTGCTTGTAATTTTTTATAAAATCAAAAAGTTAGTTGTAATTTTTATTACATATTTTCCGGACGTTCTGAAAAAATATAGTTTTCCCCAAACATTTTCTTTGGCATGGAAAAAATGTAATACCAAGGAAGGTAAGGAATCAAAGGAAGACATCTAATTAAAAAGCATTTCTTGGGAAAATTAATCCTTTCCGATTTATCGCGATTTATTTGGGTGACAATTACTTAAAATCGATTCCTGTAATTCCAAAGCTCATAACTCGGTCAAATAATTTTTTTTTCACCCAAACCACGTTGTACGGATTTTAATTTAGCCGATCACGTGTCCAGGAAAAATTGGTTCACCAAAATTGGAAAGAAAATTAGTAAGGAAAATTAAAATTTTCAATTCTAGTGCCAATTTCATGATTTCAATTATTTCCAAGAAAACCCTCCGATAAAATTGTAAGGGATAATTTTTCCGGAAAATTTCCGGAACAAAATCTCTTCCTTGTTGAGCAAGGAATACAACCCAATCATTTGTTTTTTCCATCTTCGAACAAAATTATCCGGAAAATTAAATTTTCTTCGGGACTGTTAAAAAAAATCATGAAAGGTAGTGTGGTTCGTTCAACCATTGGACAGACATTAGGCTCAGATTTTTTTTTTGGTTAATAAAAATTAAAAACTCAATCAATTAGCTGTGTTTTATATATTTTTAATTCATAATAAAAATTGGATTACATTTGAAATGCAGCAGAAGAATTAATTTAAATTAAATTACTAAGAAAGAGACAATTTCCTTAAAGGATTCAATTTAGAAGTTATCTTCACCGATAACGAATTCATCTCGGATCCGCTTAAATTTCCCAATCAAATCATCCACCGACAATTCCCCATGAACCTTATTATCTCTTGTCCGAACATTAACCGTACCGTTCGTTTGTTCCTTTTCGCCCGTCACCAAAATGAAATTGAATTGAGCCAACTGAGCGTTCCTTATTTTCTTGTTCTGTTCTGTTTAAAAAAATCTGGGAAAAATTAGCCTCTGTGGCAGCGATCACTTCATTATCGGGCGAAAATCTCTTGCCCTGGAGCATCCTTTTCAGATCCGCGAAGAGCCAGTAGTCGCTGGGAGCCAGATCTGGAGAATAAGTCGGGTGGGGGAGCAATTCGAAGCGTAGTTCATGAAATTTTACCATGGTAGCCATCGAGTTGTGACACGGTGCATTGTCTTGGTGAAAAAGTGGTTTTTTCTTCGCTATGTGGGGTCGTTTTTTCTTGATTTCGTCGGCCAAACGGTTCAATAATGCCTTGCAGTATTCGCTGTTGATCGTTTCTCCTTTCTCAAGGTAGTCAATGAACAAAATACCGTGAGCATCCCAAAATACAGATGCCATAACCTTGCCAGCCGAGGTTTGAGTCTTTGGTCGCTTCGGACGGCTTTCACCGCTTGCTGTCGATATCGACGCAAAAATTCGGCTTTATCGCGGTTAAAGATGCCCAAACACTGCTCCGAATCGTCTATACGATTTTGTTTTTGTTCCGGTGTTAACAGTCGCGACACCCATTTCGAGCATAGCTTTTTCATATCCAAATGTTCATGCAAAATGGTAAACACACTGCCTTCAGATATCCTCACAGCTTCAGCAATCTCCCTCAATTTTAATTTGAGGTCGCCTAAAACGATTTTACGCACTTTCACAACATGTTCAGCGTCTGAAGTGTCCGTACGACCGAATTTAAACTCTTTATACCTGTCACAAACGGTTCATTTTCCTGGGGCAGAGTTCGGATAATTTTTATGAAGCCACTGGGGACGCGTAAATTAAGTGCTAACCATGGACGGACTGAAATTTTAAAGCAATTTGAATAAAATTAATTTATTAGTTCAAAAACAAACAGAACAATAAAGTAACCGCACAAACAACACTTTCATTTCGTTAATATTTCAAAGTAAAAAAATATATTCGTGCAGTAAACCCATCAAATGCGGTCAATGTCTCTTTCTTACGCCGAACTTCCTTGCAGGTTTTATTAAGACATTCCCTCGAATTTTATTTTATTAAAACAATCCCTGAAATATCAAATCTACAACGATTCTAATGAAAATTTAATCTGAAAATAATCAGATAATGAGATTTTGAAAAATATTAAGAACCAGATAACAAAGGCTGATTAGCTGGTTTGAAGATTAACGGACTTTTCGACATGACTGTCTATTATTAATTCCATTCCTTCCATACGTTTGGTGTAATCTAATAAAAGATGTGATAATTCTATTTTATTTTATTTTTTTTATTTTATTTTCACGGGTAGGGAAAATTTTGTATGCAAATGTGTTTCGACCAAACGACTTTTACATACAGTGGTGCTTATAATGATTGATTACCGTTATAATTAGAATTAAAGGTTGATTCACCAAAAATGTTGCAGTAGTTGGGAGTGCTTAACCTACTGGGCATTTCAATGACCATTTCAGCCAAAGATGCAGAGCACACCTGAAATATCGATAAAAATTGTAACCAATTTGAATTGCTGCAAATTGCTAATCGAACAAAAAGTAGATTCTAAATTACAAAAAATTACATTTTAATTTAAAGCTTTCAAAGAGCTTTTGAGATTATTAAAGCATTATTTTGGAAAAAGTTGAAATTTTGTTAAAGGATTGTTATTTGGATAGAAAATAAATTTTCGCACATACAAATTAAGATCGAAACTTTGAGCTTTCGTTGCGCTTTTAATAGCTTGTACAAGCTTTCTGCAATAATTCCATATTTCATATAAAATTAATGAAATGGGTAAAAATTCGATTCCAAATTATATAAAATGACATTTAAATTGTAAGCTTTCAATGAGCTTTCGAGATATTCAAATTTTTTTTTTGGGAGAAAATTTAAAATTTCGTCAGAGAATCATTATTTGGATAGAAAATAGATTTTAAAATGCAAAAAATATGAGTCGGAAAATAAAGCTTTCTGGGAGCTTTTAAGTTTTTTCAGAGCTTTTGTACGAAAAGTTTAGTTTTGATATTTTCGTATAATTGCATTTTTTTTGGATTCGAAGGAAATTATCGGGAAATCGGGATCAAATGTCGCTATGTCCGATATTCAAATATCTCGACCTTCAGGAATTTTTGGTTTTTCTTAGATAAACTAGTAATTCCCCCGATACCCTACCTCTGGCATCCCCCTATTCCCTCAGGGTGTACCCTCAGCGTGTACTTTCCCCCAGCAACCTTCCTCAAAATGTATCCCTGTAATATAAAGTAATTTTTTTGGTCATCCTGTACAAGTAAAGTCAAAATCGCCCATATTTCTAGTGGATCTCAATATCCAAGCAATTGTGGTTCCCAGCACTGTCTGGGGTTTGCTACACCTTTTCCCTCCAACTACTACCGTGGTTTGTCGTGCAACCACCTTCTTTAGAACGGTTATTTGAATTTTGGTGTTTCCCATACATCACTACGACGTCAGATGCCCGTTAGTACTTATTTCGGGCAAAAAACCGATTTTTGACCATCTACTGGTAGGCGACAATTTTTTTCAATAGTTTTCTAGGTCCAACCTGATCGAACGAACAACTCCCCCATACACCACTTTCACCTCCGACCCCACCCTGAACCACTTTTGGGCTAAAAACCATAATTTCATCCGTCAGCGCCATCTATTGGCAGGTATCGATTTTTTTCAACATTTTTCCCTGGTCCGGTATGATGAGGTGAACAATTCGCCCATACATCACTTTTATGTAGGATGCCATTTTGACTGAGTTTTTATGGCGAAAAGACATTTTTGCGGAGTGTCAACCAATTTTTGCGGAATTTTAGAGGTCAGAGGGAGGAAGGGGGGCAAAAGAAATGTACACCATTAAATCAAGCATAGTCCAACTTAAAAATCGAAGGTAAGCTGTATTTGATCGGACGCGCCCTTCCCCCTAAAACATGGCCCCAAAGTTGAAATTTAAGAATTTGGTGAAAAAAATTAACCCCCTTAGAGGATGAGGTGAGGGGGGAAATTTTTTCGCCAATCGATAACCCTGTAAGAAGGGAACATTTTTGTGTTTTATGAATTTCATGTAGCCGCCCTCCTTCCCATCTTCAAAACACAAAGTGAAATTATCGATGTTCAGCGAGCGCCATCTGTGGTGAGGGCTAGAGTAGTTTTGGGGGTGGATATGGAGAGGTGCACTCTTTGCCTACAACTATGTCGAAGACCGCAAGATGATCGGACGGTAAATAGAATTATTGTGGGGAATTGAAGCGGCGGAGGCAGAAATTTTGAAAAAGTCACTTTGCACCACAGCTACCAGATGGCGCCCCTGCACACCTCTCCGCCATCAAGTTGGACCATCAACCTTCAGCAACTTATCGTTCTTGGGCGCGAACCGGCTCCGTCCCCTCCTTGACCACTTTAGCAGCCACTTTAGGGTGAGGGGTCACTGTGTTTGGATAGGTTCTTTTGTATGGCAACTACACCTGGTGGTGACGACAAACATTCGTCATTGGGTGGAAACGATGCACGTTTACAAGCATTCCAACTTTGTCGAAGGTCCCAAAAAAAATCGTACGATGCATTTAGACGTGAGGAAGATTTAGACGGCCTCAAAAGAGGTCGGTGAAAATTACTTGTTTCAGTTTTTACTTCAAAATTTCCAGTAGTCTACAATGACGGGAAACGGTCCTACCAGAAAAATGGCACATATTTTATTGGCCACCCAATTATAAACATTGTTTCAAATTAAAAATATGACAAATTTAAATTGTTGCTACATTTTTTTGTAACCTTCACCTCACTGAAACGATAACGAGACAAAGTTAGCCAGAGAAGGAAAACACATTTAAAAAAAAAAATCGTTTCTCTCTTCGGAGAGTAAATTCTTTTTTATATTTATTTTAATTTATTATTTTATTTCAATTTCTGGATAATAAATCACAGAAATTTAAAACCCAAATTGGTTTGGTCAGCCTTGCTTAACATATTCTACCATTCATTCGCTTGATTACCTTGAATCGGAAGTCAAATTTGTATTATTGATATTCTCCGATTGAAATAGCGTGATGTCGATTATTTTAATTAAAAATAGATTTACAATTAAATTATATAATAGTAATTAAGTACCCAAAGGTCGTTCCGTTAGAATTAAACGAATCGATCGATGAAAATGAAAATCGGTTCAGTCTGATTGTACGGAAACCGACTGTTTTATAAATCTTTCTAAACTTTCTTTAAGAATATCCCTTCCAGAGATTATTGTTTATCGATATTCAGCTGTATGAATTATTGATAAGTCATTTCGCTTGTTGTCATTCTTCTAGAAGAAATATATCATGTTGTTTGTAGACGAATGAAGAAAAAAATGATTAACAAATTTGTTATCATTTATTAACGGAAAAAAAATGGTTTCAGTAGCTCGTCATAATGATTAGCAAAACCAGACGTTAATTAAAATATCAGAAAATACCATTCGGGTATTAAAACCCGCCATTTTGATTGATATTTGATAACACCGGCCATTTTATCTAATTTCAACCATTTTTCATTGAATCATTTGTATCATTTACCCGGCTTTCTGGGTAAATTTCAATTTGATTATTTCACCCATCCAACAAGGATGGATAATCAATAAATTTCGCCGGTGAAAATTCAGAATATACAGCAAATTTATAAAAATTTATAATTCAGCAAATCTGTAAGAAAATGATATAAATGAATGAATATGGGAATTTAATGTTTTAAAAGCTGGGGATGAGGCTAAGAGGTTTAATTCGAATCCTAAGTGGATCCTCACACTCACCTGGACCATAAAATCTCTTGCCACGCGTTACATCGTAAACGTTACCGTTAACGGCAACCAATACCCGTCCGTCCGGTTGATTGCCATCATACTTCTTCATCTCCTGTATGGTGAAATCGCGTCGCAACTTCGGTAGTGTTGGTTCGGGCGGTTGGACGACCCGATTCCGTTCGTCCGACTGGCTCTTCCATATTTTGTAGATGAGAAAGCCGATCAAACTAATCAGCGCTAAATTGAGTGGGCTGTACAATATTTCATTGAATATGCCACCGATTAAACTTCCGTCGGTTCCGGCCTCTTCGATTAGGTCATCCGTTTGTTTGGCTCCGTTAATTTGATCAGCCATTTTTTATTAATTTATTTTTTTGGAAATTAAATTTATTATCGTTTTTTTCTTGGGTGTGGTGGCGGTGGGGGGAAAGTGAATTAAATTTTCGAAAAATCTCACATAAAAATCTCGTGTTTTCGATTTGTTAACCGATCGTTTCGGGAATGTTTTTTTTTAGTTATTTATTTACCATTTAACAAAACACTTCAAATTCCAGACCCGAACATGGAAAATGACAATGAAAAATAAAAAAAACAAAAATCTCGAATTTTTACAACCAAAATTCGTTAAATGAAGAAATAAACTGACTGACTGACTGGACTCGATTTTTTTTCTCTCACTTTAATTAATGAAAATTTATTGTAAAAACTTTTACCGAATTGATAAGTAGGACTTGGAGGTCGAAGTGGGGGGGTGCGCTGAGCAAAAAGGTTAAAAATTAATTTTTTTTTTTATATTTCCACAAATGCGAATCCAATGACAACAGAAACCGAAACCTCTGCGGCTTAACCGGTTTACCGACCGCACCGTAACCGTTTGATAAAAACGGTTTACCGCCCGTCTAAAATTTTTTAGGGATTTGTAATTTTAATTTAATTTGTCACTAAAAATTAACACAATCGCCGGACGTGCGGAGCGTTCATCCATCATAATGCCCTTCTCATCACAACATCCTGATTTTTATCGAATTTACCATCCAAAAAGTTAAATGGACCCCCACGAGAAAAACCAAACTTATTTGGATGGTGCGGTCTCGGTGTGATATATCTTTTGTCTGTCAACTGAAAATGTTGAAAACTTGGATTTAAAGTCAGTTAGCGGAATATTAGAGATTAATTATTTAGAGATTAATTTACCTAGCATGGGAATTTATCCACAATTAACCTATCATCCATCCATCCCATTACGATCTGAAAATAAAATAAATTATTAATTATTTTGGATCAGAAATTTGATTCTAAACTAACCAGCTGTCCGTTACGGAGACTGGAACACTGTCCATACATTTCGTTCAACGAACATCAAGGTTTAAAGCATTTATTGTAGCAGCAGGGTATAATGATCCATGAGTAACTCTTCTTCAGATTTCATTCAGGACTCCTGGTCAAATAGGATGTATGAGGTGATAACCACGCCGTCAAGACCGTACATTTGGTTTAAACCGTAAATAACGTATAAATGCGATATTTTGATTTTTCCTTCCTTGGAAAAATAGTTGAACAAACTTTTTTATAAAATGAACCTCTTGATTTTAGGGGGCACATCAGAAAAATGGGTATAATCCGGATGGATCTTTATGGAGAATTAATTTAATACAAGCAGCGTTCTCCTCCGCATTTATGATCCAGGATGAAATCAAGAAGAAAAATAAGAGAATCCCTTATTTTATTTTGAAAATTTTCGAATCGAGAAACCCTCGTTACTAAAACTGCTGCGGTCATCTGACTATCTGGCTCGCATCCAATAAACTCTGCCTCACTATGCATATCCTGTTGTAGTTCAATTTAAAATTTCTTTCGACGTTTTTTCCACTGATATATCAGCGTCCACAGACACCAATAGATCGATTGCTTCGACCGTTAAATTGGCATACATTTTCAAATATAAATCTTCTTCGTTTTAGAGATGCCACTCTCCCATATCAAATCGTACGGCACTTTAGTGGTTTAGTTGTAACAAACTTTCCAAATAGGATAAATGTTGTAACGTCCGGTCAATTAAGCGATTGTTGGTCGGTGTTGAGATGATCTATTCGATATTGATGATTGTTGTCGATGTATGGAATCTTGTGTCGGGAACATATCTTCTGAGGGGCGGCTCTACAATAAATTTAAATAAATTGGAAAATTAGTTTAATCTGAATAATTTGATTTGACCTAAGTTCTAAAATCTTCAATTTTAATTAAATGAACTTTATTATTATTAAATCAACTTTAGCTAAAGAAGATAGTCAGTCGATCGTCCAAATTATTCCATTTTCCGTACTTACAAATTTATGAAAACTTTTTGAATAAAATTTTGTGACGACTTACTTTAATTGGTGGTGTTAATAACCTCCAAACATTTTATTTGTATTTTTTCCAAATCACAAATTAGTGATTGAGCAAATAAAGCTGTTTGGTTTTCACCATTATAGCATGTGCATGTTGGGCAATGCGATGTAGTAGTAACGGTAGTAGATGTAGTAGAGGTTGCTGGCGGCATATCTGAACTATAGCTACAATTAAAAATTAATTAAAAAAGTTCAAATTTCAATCGATGTAAACCGTACCGAACAGCTAAATCTAGTAGAAATTTCATTTTGTCCATGTACCATGGACTCATTACCGCCATGTTTGGATGCTTCGTTTGTTTAAAGAAGTCGCCCTCCAGGTCATGCCACCGTTTTTTTAATTCCCATTCTGAAAATCAAATGATTTGATTTTTCTAAAACTCATTTATAAAAATATAAACATACCATTGCGACCTATCTCTTTCCCAATTTTTACCCAACATTTGTGGCGGCTATAGTCACTACAATAAACGCTGTAGAGTTCGGGCCGTTTATCTACAGCGTTTATTAGCGTTAAGTCATTTAATTTTTCTTTCTAAAAAAAGAAAAACAGAAATTAATGTCGTTTTCGATTAACTCTTCGTGACGATACTAACTACTTCGATTGAGCTTGAAGGTGCTCCGCCGGAACGATTTAAATTGGTGCCATTAAACAAAGCGAGGGCTCTTCTCTCTAGTGTATTGAGAGGCGTATAATTTGCGGCCTTGCTGCCTGACAGCCTACCGCCTTTTAGCGCTTTTTCAATGGCTTCAGTTTTCCGCAAACGATTTTTCCAGGCTCTCAATCGCTAATAAAATTGCAATTAAATAAATGAATTGGTAGAATTTCTTACAAACTTACTTCTTTCCAACTAGCAACATTAGCATGGGCACCGAACCAATTATTCAAGTCGTCCACCATTCGGCCCCATGCTAATTCTCTTTGTGCCTTATTTGGAAACTTATTCGTTGCTAATCGGGGATCTATTTCCATCAAACTAACGCACATTTGAAATTGTGATTCAGATGTGATTTCACGTTTATTAGCCATTTCTAAAATTGAATATCCTGAATGTATTGTTAATTGCAAGGGCTAAATTCCAAATTGGGCACATATTTTCATTGGGAAGAAATCCTATGGATTTTCTTATTCGCAGACAAAATTTGTGCAAATTTTGGCATTCATAATAAGACCAATAAATTAATTTAGTCTCTAATAGGTATATTAATTTGCATAATGTAAGAAAAAATTCATCCTCCTCTCTCTTTCATTCTTATTGTAATATTATTTATAAAAATTTGTTGATCCCTTTTTCGGGCGAGACAGTAGTGAGTGATAAAAGGGTAAATTGTTTCCTTCTGTCTCTTTTCCTGCTCTTAGGTAGTAATAAATACAATATAATACCCAAAAAGAATAATCATCTCATACTTCTCCCACTAGGGAGCCGAGCCATAGGCGCTTATTATAGAGGCCATTTCGGTGACTTATTTATTTCGATCATTTTATCCCCATTGCTGTTGACAATTACATATTAATAGCATGGATATTGTTTTTGATAATACACAAGGAGTCTCCGTATAAGAATAACTTATATTTTTACACAGGGGGGGGGGGGGCAGCTTTACGTCAGCCACCATCCGATGTGACGTGGTTTCAAGTTCGATCATTAGTGACGATCACAAATTATTGAGATAATAATTTTTTTTGTGATGACCTGGCTTCGAACATGCAACCTTACCAAATGGAGTAACGCCAATGTATAATAAATAAAGAAAAAATTGATCACTTTAAAATAATTTTCACATCCATTAAAAATTTTATTTATTTTTTTATAACAAATTTTTCGAACCGGCATGAGATTGGGAACATTTTATGGGTTGCTCTACTGTTTTTTAGTGTACCCCACCCATAAAATCGGGGGTATATTTTTTGTTTATTTTATAATTTCTTCGCGGTAGTTACTTCGTCAGATTTTGCCAATTCCTTAATAAAATTTTCCGGAAATTTAAGACTTTCGGCCGTTGATTTTGTGCCAAAAAAAAACCGAAACACGGTTAATTTTTATTAGAAACAAAATCTTCTAACAAAGCCTTCGTTGTTTAAGGGGTTCATTTTTTGCTACCAAAAAGTCGAATATTAGTTTTTTACATTTTCATATAGTTTAGACTTTTAGATACGCAAACTTCTCAATGCCACTCAGCACAAAAATTTCATGAACTCTTAAAAAATTCCAAAAAAGTGGTCCTCTGCCCCTTAAGATTATTTGGCGTCATTGATATTCCATTCCAATTAAAATTATTAAAATTATTTTGATCATTAATTTAACAATTCGATGTTTGTCAGAATGTTAAAAAAAATTTTTGTTTTCGGCGGCCGGCCCTGACATTTTGTGGTTGGTTCTATTTAAAACCATTATATTAAATTTCTAAAGATTTCTTAGAACAAGGAATTTTAGGAAATTGGATTTCCTCGTGTTATTGTCAGTCGTGCATGCCTGA